>JAOUZG010030883.1:112714-152277 GCA_026289955.1 Argiope argentata | reverse complement strand
AGAACCAGTCCATAAGAGAATTTTGGAAAAACTACAACATCGTGGATGCTGTAGAAAACATAGGCCTTTCTTGGAATGAGGTGACAGAAAGATCTTTGAAAGGAGTATGGAAGAATATTTGGCCGGATTTAAGTAAGAGCGATGACGTTGGACACTCTGTCGATGTGGATGAAATAGTGAAAGAGATAGTGAAATTAACGGTGCAAACCGGTTTTGAAGGGGTAAATGTGGAAGATGTCGAAGAAATAATTCAAGAAGCAGCGGCTAGTCTTTCTAATGAGGAGCTCAAGGAATTAACTGAACAAGAAGAAAACAAAAATGTTGACAGCAGTGATTCAGAAGAGGAAAAAGAACTTTCGATGGCGTTTGTAAAAAGGAGTTTGTCTACCATAACTGAAATAATGGATCAATTCATTGAAAATGATCCGAATTTTGACAGGAGCTCAAAAGTAAGGCGTGGTGTTAGAGATGCTCTATCCGTTTATGAAGAACTTTTAAGAGAACAACGCAAAAGAAAAAGGCAAACAACATTAGATGCTTTTGTCACAAAAAGGCAGAACACTGAAAACGCGGAAGGTTAACTAAATATGACTGACTTAGAATTTTATTTGTTTTTTTTAAGAATATTCTTTTTGTTATTTATATTTTGTTTTTGTTTTTGCAAGAAATAATAATGTGGTATTAATTTGGGCTTTAAGAAATAAATGTTTGGTTTTATTTTTATTAAGAAAAAATACTTTTTAAATTTAATACCTAACCAATTTCCTAGCCATATTCCCCTAACCCCAATATTTACATGTAAAGATAGCCTCGTTTAGCCCTGTTTCGCATTACGCTCTACTTTGATGGAACGTATCCCCCGAGTTAAGCGGGGTCTTACTGTATATATATATATATATATATATATAATATTTGTGTGTGTGTTAATGATATTTTAAACACTAATTTTAAATGTTATAAATTCTCAAAGTTTTGTCTTAGTTTAGCTCATAGTAACTTCTTGATATATTAATAAATCAAATAAAGTATTATAAAGATAATGCGCAATTGAGTCCAAGTGCCGAGTGGATGGATAATAAATCCCTGGTGTAAATATTCTTTTAAAGGATTCCTTCGATGAGTAATAAATCACTTACATAAAATAGATTCTTTAAAATAATTCTGTTTCTCTTGTCAAGGTCAAATGCATCAGAATTAAAGTCAAAAATCTACGCGTGTGTGATTTATAAGAATATCATAGTATATAAGACGAGATAAATGTTTCGACCCTTTTTTCTATACTCTTTCGCCATGTAAACCTACGGCTGTTGTGTGCTGCGTAGCTTACTTCTAAAGCTGGAATAAAAGGAAATTAAAAAGTCAGTATGTGTTTATTTGATGATTTTCGGCCACGACTCTCCGAACTGCTTTCCAGTAAAAATTGATATGGGATAATACCACACACACACACACACACACACACACACACACACACACACACACACATATGGTCCTTTTGAATGTATATTAAAAATAAATTCCAAAAACTAAACTTTTAAGTCCCTCTGTTATTTTTATCAAATTTTGTGCAATTTGTCACAACTCTGACACAAAAGTTATAATCTTCTAAAACAATTATTTATAAACTTCCTTATCAAAAGTTATAATACTTCATGTTATTTAATGTGGAAACAAAATTTTGTTTGCTCGTATTTTATGCGTTGTCGAACCGCTCATCCAATTGTGATAAAACTTTGCCAACTTATGGCATGCAATTGCGCAAAGGTTATAGACATGGTACAATTATTAAATATTATTTTGAACGCAGTAAAATTTACAAACGAACGTTTTTATTATTCAAGATGATTTTAAAATTGAAAATCGACAAAAGAAAGTGTAAACGACAAGCACTATTCGGAGTAAATCGCACATATATCACACAAAATAAAATTATCATCGATGCTAATTAATGTGAGTGAAGTGAAATCGAAAACAATTAGTAAAAGCGTTAATTTTTTCTGTTAATGAATAGTCATCTGTATAAGATAATGTCATTCAACGTGCACAATATTTTGGTTGAGGGCAACCATACGTCTATGGCACCCAGAAAATCCATGTTTTTCACATGGCCAATTTTATACTAAATGCTCAAGAGTCAGACAAAAAAGAAATGTATTTTTCTTTGCTAAAGACAGAAAAAAAAGAGAATGAATGTATGTGTTTAAAGTGCGTTGGTGCTTTTCAGGGCAAACCATAAGAGCAAAAGATTAAAATGAAATCTGCTATGCATATTTCAATGTCTCATGTCAGAACACAATATCTTGAACAACCAAGCACCACGTGCTCGTGCGAATTAAATTATATTTTTATTAATTTTAATTTTTTCGTTGAATGAGTCACTTTAGCATTGTAAACGATCCAAAAAAAAATTGCATCGCATTTATTATTTTAAAAAATATCACATTTTCTATTTACTTCATATAATCACGTGCTCAAAATTACATTTTTCTAGGTTTTATTTGCTGTATTAGTTAACTTATTTTTTTAAATCAGAGCTTTGGTAAATGCAATGGCAACGCGTTATTAAAAGCTGAATTCTTTGAGATGCTCTTGCAGGTAATAAAATGTTTATTTTTCCCCTACAGATTTTTGTTAATGCCAAAAACCTCATCCGGATAACAACATCGTGTTCTGACATGATAAAAATATTGTCGACCCTAAAGCACTTGGAAAAACGAAATTGAAAAAAGCATAAATGTTATTTGTACTTCTCCTATATATATCATTAAATTTCAATTAATGAATTTAAATAAATTTAAAAGTATTTAATAATTTTTCAATTTTAATGAATGTATTTAAATAAATTTTATTCTTTCTATCATTACCAATTAAATTAGAGGCCTATTTCAAATTTCAAAGAATATTTCAGAAATTATTTCTACTGAGATAGAAATGCGCTGGGTTCTAGCTAGTAATTCTATAAATCTCAGTCTTTAAAACGATTTTAGACGTTTTAATGGCCGTCATGTGAAAGATACATCAGTCAACTCACGGTGTTTTTTTTTTCCAAATGGCCACCAATTGGCTGAAATAATAGAATTCAAAGTTTCTTCAATTGGTTAGAATTCATCACAGAAGAATAGAGCTCTTTTATTTAAAATATTTATGTGATAATTTTTTTACTAATTTATCTAACAGAATCTATACTACTACTATTATAAATGTGAAAGTTTATAATAGTAGTAACTAATAGTAAGTTAATCTATACTACTATTATTAATGTGAAAGTTTGGATGGATGGATGATGGGGTTCAATCACGTCAAAACGACTGAAGGAAATTGGATGAAATTTAGCACAGAGATAGAGTATAGTCTACAGAAGAACATAGGCAAATTTTTATTCCGATTAATTGAGTGGTTAATTTATTAATTAAAAACAAACTTTTCTACCAAAAAATAAAAAAAAATCGGAAAACATCTGCCTGAGCTTTTTGAATCGCTTTTTTATTTTTCTATTTCCGGTATTCTTTTAATATTATCTTATCTAATGGAATTCTTTGTGATTTATTGTAGGATTTCCCGACAGAAAACCTTTTTCATCAGAGCAAAAAAAAATTCAAAAAAATTTAATCGTTTGTTTTTATTTTTCTGTTTTTCAATTAAATATTATCTAACTATTCTAAAGGAAGGTTTATTAATTTTTTTTCTTACGCTGTTCTTGTGTTAATATAATTCGATATTTCCTGTTCATTTCTCTTGATTTTTTTTCTTGCTGTACATATTCATTTTGCCTATTTTCATCATTTTCGATTAAATTTTTAAAATTACCTTTATAATTTCAAGTACATAGCTATTAAAAAGTTTTCCCCCCCTCGCTAATGATGTTAGACGTAACATGTTTTCGACGGTTATTTCAAACGATTCTGTTTATTTTCTTAGTGTGTGATAAATTTAAAATTAAGCATTGTTAATTAATAGATTTTTGATTTCTTCAGAAGTGCTTTTGAATAAAAATTAAGTAGATGAATTGAATTTAAAATTTTCTAATCTGCATTGCGTTACCCCAACTGGTGCTTAAAATTCACGTCTTTGCGTTACTTCAACTGACGGTGAAAATGTATGCATGCATACGGCTTTGATAACATTTTACATTGTGATTAGACTCTCAGTTCTCACATATACACACTAAAATTTCCACGCGCACGAAGTCGCGGGTAAGAACTAGTACGACATAAAATTTAAATTGCGTCGTTGTTGTTTTAGAAATATATCATAAAATATACAAAGCGAATATATCAAAGTATTTTTTTATTAAAAATTTGTTCGTTTCTAGCTGTTTAGAAACAATTGACACGATTAGAGTGGACATTCTGTTTACAAAGAAATATTGACATCAAAAGCAACTCAGTGTTTATAAAACATCGTATCATTCAAAAGACCCCAAAACATATTATTGCTTGTTAAAGCACAACACAAGCAGTGAATACTGTGCTATCAATGGAAAACGATTTATTAAAAGTAAAATTTATCTTATTATTTTGCTAAATATCAGGTGCCTTGCGATGCTGTAATCTGGGATTGACCTCTGTTAAACTGTCGGCATGCATTTACTTCACCTTGGAATTACTGCTAGAAACTTAGATATGGCTGTGATTCACAGCTCCTCGGATATTTTCGACTCGCCGACAATTCGTTCAAATAAAATATTTTCACGTGCGTCCAATAAGTCACAGTTGTTCGTTTATATCATTTAGGTCACCATACAGGGGGAGTTTGTAGTCTGATCAAAAAGCACTATACTACGATGCTCTTCCACAATTTAATACTAATAAATACTTCAAATAAGTAGACCAATACAGCAAATGACGTTATTTATAATTATTACTAATGAATTATTTCACCTTATTATTAACCCCTTGAACGACAATTTTTTTCAGTCAGCACTGCTCTGGAAGATGATTTAATTTTGTTAGTTTTAAGAGGAGCGATTGATAAAGAAATGGTTACGGTTTTGTTGCTCAAGTAATTTATTATTATTAAAAATAATATTTGTTTCACTCATTTATATGAATGCTTATTGTTATATAACATAATTAATGTCGGTTAATTCTTCATTAATGTTTAACAAAAAATATCACAGTTCTACATAGTATTTAAACGAAATTAAGTACGTGCTTCAACATTTGTACATATAGATTTATACAAATTACATTTTAACGGTAACTAGAAGCATGCACACAAGTATATCAAAGCAATAGACTCGATACGACTTACACATACTTCTCTCAAAAAAATCATCTAACTTCAATAATTTCTGGCAAGTCCAGCTCGTCATTGTCAGCTTGTTCAGAAAAGTTTATGACGAGCTGGACTCGTCATTTCCGTTCAAGGGGTTCATATTGCAAATGGATAGTCTGATAACTGCAGATCTTTCAGTCATTATAATGAGTGCATCAAAAAATTATTTGGATTATTCATTTGTCAGAATAAAAAAAATTGAAGTATATATTAATTGCCTTTTTTAATTATGATAAAGATTCAAATCATGTATTTTCGTAAATCATTACGCATAATGTAAACTTGATTAGAATCGCTCTTTTGAAATACTGGAATCTGCCATAGCTAAGGTGAAAATCAATAGTATATTTTGGTGAATATAATGCATCTCTTTGTTTCTATACATCATATTTCAAATTTTGTGCCACTTCCCCTTTTTAGCAGTTGGAATTTTCTTTTTTCAAACACATGATCTTCTTTTCCCATGTGACCCCATGAAGTTTACTTTCTTTCAAAGTTCAAGTATTGTAGGAATAGGCGTTTCCTACGATAAAGAACTCACAAGCAAGTAATATCGTTTATCTAATCGTGTAATCCCATAGGAATTTAAAAAGCTTCAAACCTTGCGTGTTTTGTTCTCAGATTCTCAGAAATTTAAAACATAAAGCTTTTGAGCGTGCGAACTTGATTCCTATTTCCGCAAAGAAAAACGTTTCGCTTGAAATAAACAGGTCTTCTGATCGGTGGGAAAGGCACCTTGTTCAATCAAAGGTTTACAAGTGATCGCTTTCTGAGGCGTCACGTTATTTACTCAAAGTTTGTATTTTACCAGATGAATGTAAATGCTTGTTGCTAAGTTTAGTATGGAGAATTGAGGAATCTTGTAGCTTTTCTGATAGTTTTGCGAATATTTTGTTTCTGTTGAAATCGGAGTGGTTGCTGTTTAAAACTTAGCCTCATGCTATTGCAAGTCAGATTTCTGTTTGACATGTTAAAGTTCTTTTTGCAGATTTTCTTTTTTTAAGTATTGCAATCAAAATTCCAAAGACTCTCTCCTGGAATATTGTCGAATATTAATTTTTTCCCCGTCGATTCAAATCTGAATACTTTATTTAGGCTTAGCGCATTAAGGACAGCTCATGAGTTTTCTCGAGATTCACGTTCCATCTGTTGCGGGCCGCTGACGAGTTTTCTCGTTTCTCGTTCGTATGATGATTTTAGAACATACAAGTTTGCCCCAAAACGTGAGGTCCTAGGCGTATGTCTTACAAATTTCTTTGCGGTCCTTAATATGTTAAGAAACAGCCTGGGTAAAAAGGGATAATAAAGCAATGAGGAGATTAATTCAAATAAAATTGACCAAAAAAAGTATCATTTGTCTTTTTATGAAAGCCTTCAATCTGGTGCAACTTTTTTGAAAAGGTGGGGTTTACTATTTATTGGATTCAAATTTCGAGCAAAGAATTATCTGTCAAAAATTATAGATTAGAAGAAAGCACCAATATATAAATTTTTTGTATATTATCTCAAAATTTGCAATGAACTCATTTTTATTTTTATACTTTTTCTTATAAACTAGTCTTTTCTGAACCAGAATCAATTGTTCAATTTACTCAGGTAGTAACAGAAAGTTAATTTTCGTTTCGTGCTTTAATTAGCTAAGAGAGATAATAGAAATCATTGAACATCATTCTCAATCCTTACAGAATTTGTTGCCCATTTCACGATATTTTAATCATTTTTATATTATATTAGATAGCTAGTTGCTAAGTACAAATATAAGCTTAATTTTTTTTTCTTTTGTCTCATAAAAACTTTAACTCAACAAGCTAGAAATGAAATATACTTAAAATCATTATTTAATAAAAATTAATTTAAAATGTTCATTTTCAACCTCGTGCATGAATTTGTTCTTCAACAAATTCATGCCTTGAAATCTGTGTCATCTTTTCGATGTATAATTACAAATAGTTTCTTAAAATTTTATCGATCATCATGAAGAGTGTACATTTTTTTCTCACAGTCAGACCACTCTTTCTCTGTAATATTATTCCATTTTTTCTATTTACCTATTTATTATTCCATATTTTCTAGTTTACCTATTTTAGTGCAAGTTATTGACTTGCACTAAAATAGGTAAACTAGAGAAGATATATTTCATTTAAGCTGTAAAAGAGAGGGGATGCATGCAAATGATGTCTATAAAGTGATGTAAACATCAAAATGATAATGCATAACTTTTTGAACAAAGTTTTTTAGTTTTTCCCTCTGACTTATTTTGTGACAAAAACGAGTACGATTGACTGAGAAAAAGAATATTTCGTTGGAATTCTCAAGAGAAAGGAAAGTTTTAGTCTGCACGAGTTTTAATCCTTCATTTAAGAAATGAGTTAAATCACAAGTGCATTTGTATCAATTTCTCTACATTTCTCAGTTAGGTTGCGGATCCAAAATAGGGTGTTTTTACCTTTCGCTTTCTTTTCAAAATCAATTTATAAAATAAATAACTTTATTATCCGTATTCTTATATCAAACATACAGGCTTATATAAAAGTCATAGTAATGACTACTGAACTCAAATATGGAATTTTAAAATTCATAAATAAACAACTTGAAATGTGTTGAGGCAATGATGGAGGTTTATGAAAATATCGCGAAATTTAAAGTCTTCACTGATGAACAGACCATGTGCAGACAATTTAATGTTAATTGCCGGTTACTTGCACCTTTCATTGACGATGCTACGCCAAGTTAGTGAATCTTGCGTTTCCCAAATGCAGATCATTTTGGGGAACATCATAAATAAGTATGAGTAATTTCATAGATTAGGAAATTATATATGAGTTTTATGAGTAATTTCATAGATATCCTTCTTGAAATAGCTTTATTTAATTCTTAAAATAATGAGTTTAAATTTCTAATTAATTTAATTCTTGAAATAAATAAACAATTCTTAAGATAAATAATAAGCAAGGTAAAAAAGGCATTCAAGCATAATAAGCTGCCTATTCCAAAATTCCTGCTCATGATTAGAATTTTGGATATAAAAAGTGGATATTTGGCTCGGCTTTATAGACTGAAATTACTCAAAAAATGCTACATAAAACTCAAGTTTACTGCTTCTTTTACCTTAGATGAATATCCTTTAATAGCTTCTTTAACTGTCCTATATTCTCAAAATACTAAAAAAAGACATAATCAAAGCTGTGAAAGGACTTAAACAACTTTGGAGTGGGAATACAAAAATAAGGCAATAAGAGTAATATGATTTTTCTTATTTCAAATTTGAATGGTTCAGACAATATAGAAAAATAAAAAACACATAATTTTTAGAGTTATTTTCCTTTTCTTGCTTAAAACCTTACAGAATACTTTTATTTGAAAATGATTCTTCCGCTTCTCTAATTTTCTCTTTAAATTCATTTTCATCTTAATATCAATAAAACAAAAAAAATGATGGAAAAAATCATTTTTATTAAACCTTTCATTTCAATCAAAATCAACTTCATTATTTTTAAGAGGTTTTATTTATTCGCATTTAAAATAATTCGAATATAAATGGAAATAATTTTTAAAAAATCAAAAGCTTTCTTAAACGCTGTATATTTACTAATTCAAACTGCCAAAAAGTTTTAAACCGTTGCCATAAAACACAACGAAGTAAGCCAGAAGAAATATAAAAACTAAGATCTTGAGTTTTGTTTGAATGTAGAAATTACTGTCAACAGTGGTCTTATTTCTTTGAAGTTTGTACAGAAACTGTCGCTCGAAAAGATCACTTCTAAAGTTAAAAATCTAGATAGAATTCGGTTATTGATACCAATAATCAAATTGAGAGAAATCCACTATTACATTTTATCATAACAAGGGAAAAGAGATACAAAACACACCTATCGATGATTTATTTAAAAACTACCACTAAAATTTGGTAATTGTTGCTTATCAACAGTTATTCCTTGACAATTCACTTGCGTTATTCATAATTTTTTTTTAATTCTCTGAATGATGATGCTGGGTTTCAAAATATCAAGTGATTAACTAATTTCGGCCTTCTGTGGAGGGTTTTTTTTCTCAACCCATACGTTCCGGTGAGAATTACAATTATTTATTTAGTCTTGCTCACGAAAAAACCATAAATTTTCTAAACTCTGATTGAACTCCACCGCAACGCTGTAATTAATTATATTAATTACAATTTTGTCTCCAACTCTTAAATTAGCTCTTTTTTAAAAGTCAATTTTGCTTTTATAATTCAGAGGTAGGTAGCTATGGCTTATTATAGTTCAGATTTCATCTCAAAGCTGGAAGTATGGCTGTCCTTTTAAATCATCCAGATCCCTTTAATCTTGATTAACCCCCTTGAACGGAAATGACGAGTCCAGCTCGTCGTAAACTTTCCTGAATAAACTGACAATGACGAGCTGGACTCGTCAGAAAAGATTGAGGTTTGATGCTTTTCTTGAGAGAAGTATTTGTAAGTCATATAGAGTCTATTGCTTTCATACACTTGTGTGCATGCTTCCAGTTACCGTTAGAATGTAATTTGCATAAATCTATATGTATAAATGTTGATACACGTACTTTCGTTTAAATACTATGTAGAACTGTAATATTTTTGTTAAACACTAATGAAGAATTAACCGACACTAATTATATTCTTAAACATTCATATAAATGTGTGAAAAAAATATTATTTTTAATAATAACAAATTATTTTAGCAACAAAACTGTAAGTTTCTATATCCATCCCTCCTCTGAAAACTAAGAAAATTAAATCGTCTGCCAGAGCAGTGCTGACTGAAAATAAATCGTCGTTCAAGGCGTTAAAAGAATAGAAATCCTATTCCATTCGAAAAACGAATCTCAAATATTTCTTAACAGGTAGAGCAAAGAAATTCCACAAAAGTAAATTATTAACGCTGCCTGAGAATAAAGGAATGTTTAATTCTGTACTTAACTTGAACGATATAATGTTCACATCAGACGAATATTTTTGAAGACATATGAAAACATCGGTTCGAGTACAAAGAATTTGGATAATATAACTCGATCACATGTAGGTCGTTTATTGTATTATGAAATATTGGGTAATTCATTCGTGAAGGTTTGAAAAAAACTCATGATACATTATTGAAGAATATTAGCAGTGTTATCAGATTCAATAGAATCGTCTTTAGTTCAATAACTAGAAGAAAAAGATTAAATATAATAGATCAAAATAATAAAAATCTTTCTGGTGGCAAACAAGTGCTAATTTTTTCATCGATGAAATATTTATTGAATTAGTTCAGTAGTAGAACCTTCTTAATTTTCCTTTCAAGACAGTAGAGCTCCCTTTTTTTGGTAAATTGACCAAGTATCTTCAGATAAAAGAAAAGCCCCTTTCTCTGACTTAAGTAATTTATATTAGATCATCCCTTAAGATTTGATAGGATTAATATAAAAATAAAATTCAAAATTTTTGGATTTACTAAAGCAATTTTGAGATTTAATTACCTAATACTAAGCTTTAGAGAAGAGACAGGCATTAAGTCAATCACGATCGACGGTGGATCACCATTCAGAGATGGCCGTCTTTACTAAGACCTAAGACGCACATACTAAGAGCAACTAATTGTTACATTCTGCCATTACCTATTTGGTCATACTGATGTAGAAGAAAGAACTGAAAATATAAATTATATGTTCTTTTTATCTCTAAAATAAACGGAGTTTTTCTCCTTCAAAATGACAATTTTAAAAGCATGCAATTTAGAACCTAAGAATAACTTTTGGAATCTAATGGATGCATCCTAATTTTAATATCATTTAACATCGGTCTTTGGCTCTACATACTTTATGTGAATGTGCGTTTTCAATCCTGAATTTAATTAAGGCAACATGTTCGCACTTTACAATTGCCACTTAGAATCCAATGCAATATTAGCAATTAATAATTTTATGCTGAGATATTCAAAATTGGCGTACAGTATGCTGACTAAGTCTTCTGTTAGCTATAAATACTATAACTTTAGATAAAAATGATTTATTTTTTAATGTATTTTAATTGTTTGATAATTATATTTGCAGCTATTATTATGTTTTTATTTAGCTATTATTTTTATTATGTTTTTACCTGGCTATTATTTTTATTATGTTTTTATCTAGCTATTATTTTTATTATGTTTTTATCTGGCTATTATTTTTATTATGTTTTTATCTAGCTGTTATTTTTGTTTTTATCTAGCTGTTATTTTTATGTTTTTATCTAGCTGTTATTTTTATATTTTTATCTAGCTGCTATTTTTATTATGTTTTTATCTGGCTGTTATTTTTATTATGTTTTTATGTAGCCATTATTTTTATTATGTTTTTATCTAGCTATTATTATTATGTTTGTAATTATTTAGGTTAATAATTATTCAGAATTTATTATTAAATTTTAATAAATATTGTGGGTTATTAATTTAGCTCAGCACACATACGCCACTGGATGGACCCCGGCACCATGAAAAAAATTAGAAGTAACTCGTACCCTGAAAATTTTGCCCACCCTTGCTTTAGAGGTAAAAAGAACTGATAAAATATAATGATTTAATTTTATTCGATTTTTTCACAAAATTAAGAATATTATTATTTATTAAATTTATGATCGACATGACAGATCTACATATTGTTGATTTTTAACATAAATATTTTGTAAATAGGCGTGTGAGTCTTATTTAATACTGTAAATGATCTAAACCCTTTGTTTTATGTAGATAAGGCACAGTTTTACTCATAACTGAGTTAAAAAATATTTCACAGACAAAAATAGGAGTAGGAGTAAACTGTGTTAATTGGATCTCTTTTACTGAAACGATGGCTTAAAAGGTTAGTTTGAAAGTACCCACATCTTCCCTTTTTACACGAATGTGGGAAAGAGCAATTATTCCCATTTCAGCGAATCTTCCGTTCACATCGAACCCTTCTCTTCTGGAATGAGATGCTTCGGAAACGTTATTTCCTTCAAAACAAGAACATGCACGAGGGTCCGAATCAGGTTTGAGCAGTAAGCTTGAGTGAGAAAAACTCTCTGCTTGAAATAAAGGTAGTCTCAGGACTGTGGGAAAGGAATCGAGAATATTTTCGCGATACTAAAATTTGTCGCTACCTTAATGTAGCGTGAAATCCGAGGCATTTTCCCACCGAAACCCTTCAGCTTTTGATGTGACAATTCAATCCTTAGAGCATTAATATTCTTTGCATATTTATCTAAAAAGAGTATTTAAAATGCTTAGTGACTTTCTTGGACTTTATAAATAGAAAGATGCAGAAAATTTATACTTATGCAAAATATTTGTCACTGACGGAAAATATTATTTTGCATGGTTATTGTTTCATATATTTTAGATCGATAACATAGATCAACTCGCATTTTGGTGCTTAAACTAATTTTATGGGCATTTCATGAGTTGTAACATACATTTTTGCCCATCAGCTTTAATTTTTATGTCCTATTCTTTAAGTTAACAAATTTAATTTGAAGTATTCCCTTTAAAACTTCTTTATCTTAATAAATATGTGTAAAATAATTGAAATGATTGCAAAATTTCTATATATTAATTCAAATATTGAAAATATGAAGAAATAAATAAAAAGAAAAGAAAGTTTATTATAGAAATAAATAAACTATCGTGAAATACTAATAGTTATGTTGGTAAATTAAGCGGTGAATTTCATATTGATTGCCCACGTATCATAATGATGCATCAGAGGTTACGAAAGTTTAATTATATAATGCTCAAATAATTAATGAGGCTTGGAATAGCATATAAAGCTCAGCCAAGGATATTAAATTTAATAATAAATTTAAAAAACTGAATTCTGCTGTCGCAAATTTCAAGTTACGTGAGAAAATTATTTTTAAGTGATTATTTCTCTTAATTAATTTAAGTCATTAACCAGTTTGAAAAAATTACGAGACTTTTCTCTCCCTAATAATAAATTTTTAAACTTTTATTTTCAATTTTTCTAGCTGGCAAACAAAGTTTTGGTTTCATTTTAATTTTTTAATAAATAATTTTTTACGATTTAAAAAAAACCCAGTAATTTCGACGAAACGTTCACTATTACTGGTAACTATTGCACATGTGGTAAAATTCAATGAACTTAATGCAGATTGATATTAAAATTATATTCAAATATTTACAGTATTTTTAGAAATACAATTAGTAAGAATGCGCTTATTGTGTCAAATCATAAATATTAGTCGCATTTTACGAAATTGCAATAGTTTAAACTGAAAAAAATTCTTTAAAAAAAACCGGTAATCATCTGAGCGCGAGATTAATTATTTATAAGTAAGAAATCATAAACAAACAGGAAGATGACGTCATTTCATAGAAACGACAAACAAAAAGCAATTGATAGTAACTTGAATTTATTTCAAAAAATACTGGTAACACAAACCTCAAATGTGTTGGGTCAGGTGACACACTATCTACCAATGAAAAAACGAATATTTCTTGACTTCAAATTTTGGAGACCCCAAAACCTCCTAAGTAAAACAACATCATGTTTTCATATGATTAAAAAAAACTATTTTGTTGCTTCCGTTCGCATTCTTGAATACAACTTTTTGCAAATTCCGAAAATAATAGCAATTAGACGACAATATCCTCTACCTTTGTATTTGTGTTTCATTTCTCCTTTATAATAATGTACAATACTGCGAAGTACCAAAAAATATCGTGCAACAGATTGTGCTACCTTAGCCCGTTGTTTCGACAACTTTGGAAAATGAGCATCTAAATTGTGTCACAAAAATTTAGCTATGACGAATATACTCGTCAAATCTAGAGTATGTGTAATATGAAATTATGCTGTTATGCAATGGCTTTTATTTTTTATTTCAAAATCAAATTTATTTACTTAAAGTAACACATTTTTTGCATATGAACGAAAGGAAGCATAAAAGAATTAATTTGTCATTTTAATTTGCTGTTAGAGAATGGCATTGAGCAAAGTATTTTACAACACATAATAATCTTTTATTTGTTCTTTGGTTTTCAGCTTGGCCTTGAAATATTTTAAACCTCTTTAATGTTACGAATATGTTTGAGTTTTTACTAAAATTGTAATTCAAACTGCAAATTGCCACTACTAATTACTTCTGACGAATAAACTCGTCAGAACACGAAATGTTATACTTCTTCCATGACGAGTATTCTCTTTAAAGACAGTTTATAGGTTAATTTGTTCCTTAGTAGTATCGCCGAGATTTTCAGGGAAAAGGACCAAATGGATTTACATTATGGGCGTTAAATAAAAAAAATCTTTGATGAATGTAATGTTATTTAAATTTTTAATTGGATTTAAAGCATTAAGAATAAAATTCAAATTTTTGCTGGCAATTTCCGAAATATTTACCAACGTTTTTTCTGAAATAAAATATTTTGTCTGAAATCTGATTTAATTAAAACATGTCCAAAAATTAATAATGGAAGAGATATCTATTACCCAGTGCTGTTAGTTCTTTAGAAGACAAGATTGGAAGATTGAAAATCGATTTTTCGGACCCCAACTTGACCAAGTTCTACTAATAAAAACAAGTTTTTGAAATCGTGTGATCAAACATATGCAGTAATCGAATATTCGAATTCCTCTCTATTTTTTCGATTAAGCCTGTATCTCTCAGAAGCGAGCGGTCTCTCTTGTCGAAGTGCAATGACTTTGACTCTACTCGTCCCATTACTTGCTGTGGGAAGAAATATAGGAGCTTAATTGCTTTTCTCAGCTCTCCTTTGGGTGTAATGATTATAGGTTATTTTGTTCTCATAGAATTTCCTCCCTCTTGATTGTTCAAGAATGGTCTTTCAAATGCCTCCAGTCTCATTAAAGCGATACTTTTTGTTCATCATTTCTTTATATCATATACGAGTTCTTTTTCGCCCAGTCTTTGGTTTCAACAAAATCTACAACGAAATAAATGTAAGAAATACAATAAAAAATTAAAAAATTTAATTGAAAGTTGAAGTATTTGAAATTAGGGAATTAAAAATAATTTTACAGAAATTGATCAATGAAAAACTGTTTTTAATTACAATTTGTTTCTTAAAATTTATTTATGAATAACTCGTTCATCTACCTGGCGTTGCTCGAGATTAACCCTTTACTGCATGAATTAATAAAGCGTTGAAAAAAATTGTTTCATGGTGAAAATAGCTTTACTTAATTATCAATAATGCATATTAAAAATAATAAAGTTTTATATCTTGGTGTTTTGTTTTTGTTTATTACTAAACCATATATGGGCTCGTATGCACTGGGAGAAAATCCATTACAGTTGAAAATTGGAAAAAATATTATCCGTCGAGAAAGATGAGTATATCGACTCCATGAAAATATTTTTTTGTCAAGAAGTAGTTACATTTTACTCTGTTATCGTATTTTGAAAATAAATCACTCGCACTTCAATTCTGCTTTTTCACCCACTTGCACAAAAGTAAGGTTATTTCGAAATGTCATAAAATCATAGACAAATTTGTATGTGTTTTACTATTGCTAAATATATATTTGATGCATTAAAATAGTTTGAATTATTTTATAGTTCTTAATTTGGAAATAAAATTGAATCAAATCTGCAATACCATGTATAGGCCCGTATGGAGTAATGGGTTAATAAAATTTTTAACGTAGAAACTACTTCAAAATAATGGAATTACAAATCACTTCCTAAGACATCTGTATCGAAATAAAAAATAAATAAAAAAATGGCAATAGTGTAATTCAAAGTTTTAACTTTGCCCAGCAAAATTTCCTTATTTCAAAATCATTTGCGATAAATTCTCTAAGAAATTAATTATAAATGAAAGAGAACTTGCACAAAAATTATACGGATATTGTTGGAAAAGGAAAATTTTTAATATTATTATATGGCGGTGCCAATTATTTTCGGAATAATTTCCTCCCAAGTATTACAATCGTCGAATAATTCAAACTCGACATTTTGAGGTACCTCCAAGTTTCAATTCTCTCTGAGTTCAAAATATGCATTATGGGTATTGCCTGTCGATTTCTTTATCTGTAAACATAACTCAAAAACGCTTTGAGCGACACAGATTAAACTATATATAAACTTCATATAAAATGTGTAGATTTTTATCAAATTTTGAACAAAATCTAAGTCAAGAATGTCTGCCTGTTTGCTTGAGTACAGGTGAACTCAATAACTATAATACATAAAAAGCTGGGTGGATAAAATTTGATACTCAGGTTTAGAAGATAAAATGAAGAATTTTGTCAAATTTTGAAGTAAATCCATGAAAGGGTTGGTCTCATGTCTGCTTGTACTTTCGCAACCATGTAAATGTATTAACTTAAATCAGGTTTGTTATGATTATAGCTATTGTTCGGTTTCAAATTATGGTTTCCCTTGGTGGAAAAAAGGAATCCTAAATGCATATTTGCACAATAGATTCTGTAAAAATATTAGATTCCCTCCAGAGATCTATATTTCTTTTTTAATCTCCTATGTTATTCATGACTTAACCAAGAACAACAATTTTATGCAGAAGTTATAAGTCAGTTATAGGAGAATGTGCGGAAAAGTTTCGGGGATAAAAATTCCGAATGTATTTTTATCATGTGAGAACATGATGTTGTTTTGGTTAGGAGATTTTGGTGTCTCCGAAATTTGAAGGGAAAAAAAAATTTATTTTTTCATTGGTAGACAGCGAATCACCTGACTCATGACATTTGAGATTTGTTTTTTCAGTATTGTTTGAAATATTTAATTAAAGTTACAATGAATTGCTCTTTGTTTGATGAAATATCGTTTCTATGAAATGACGCTATCTTTCAGTTTTTTTACGATTTCTTACTTTTAAATAATTAATCTCGCACTCAGAAGATTATCGTGATTTTTTTTTCTTTTGGAATTCTTTTTCAGTTTTAACTATCGCAATTTAGTAAAAAGCGACTTATATTTATTCTTTAAGGAAGTTATAAGCGCATTCTGACTAACTGTATTTCTCAAAGTATTGTAAATATTATAATTTTAACATCAATCTGCATTACTTTTATTGGATTTTACCACATATATATTAGCTACCAGTAATAGTGAACTTTTCGTCGAAATTACTGTTTGTTTTTTTAATCTTAAAATCGGTTGAGCGTCAAGACTTTGTTTGCCAGCTAGAAAAATTGAAAATGGAAGTTTAAAAAATTGTCATTAGAGAGAGGGCGGGGATTCAAGCTAGTTTAAAATGGTTAATGACTTAAATTAAGATAAATAATCGTTTAAAAATAATGTTCTCACGTGATAACTTGAAATTTGCGACCGTAGATTTCATTTTTATGTTTCTTATTAATATTAATTTATGAACTTTTCGAATACCTATTGATAGTCTTCTGAAACGTGAAGCATGAAATATGTTTTTCAACTCTTTTTTTAAATAATGATATTTTTTAGATAATTCAATTAAACTTTTCTCGAAATACTTGGTGTTCGTTCGTATGTTTGCAGATTAAAGAAATTGCTTGCGTTCTTTAAGAAATTTTTGAACTGGCGCATTCTCGTTTCAGTCCCATACTTTTGCACAATTTTTTATCCTCGAATTTATCAATTTTAATAGAATTCTAGGTAAAATGGTTTTAAACCGGTTCAAAATTGGTAAGACACATGCATGAAAATAGAAAGAAATCATGCTAAAAGGACACAGAATGAAACGTTTCCGAATTATTCAAGCTGAATTTTTTTCAACAGTTTTTACGTGAAAATCATTACTCATATTTTTTATTTGAAATTTTAAAACTTTTTAATAAACATTTTAGATTATTAAAATTTGGGTACTTTTTATCTTTCTTTATTTTAGACTTTCGATGCTTGGCTCTTTTTAATCTCGAAATATTTCATACCATTTGGCCAAAATTGGCTCTTTTGCCAAAAAAATCCAACCAGTACAATCAACCAACCAAATTTTTCAAACTCAATTAAATAAACTTATTGCACTGAATGACAGTAACTCATACTTTGAGCAGTTGAAAGCAAATTCTATAAGTATTATCGATTTATATATTGTGTTGTTACTGGTTTTAATAAAAATAAAACATTAATTAGTGCTCATTTTGCTTTTTTTATTTAATTCAATATCTTTGATAACTGATTTACTCTAACAGACTGTATTTAAAAGGATGAATTTTAAACGAGCAAAAATTTAAGAAAGGGTTTCTAACTTATTATTTAAAATATATTGAAATGCTACAGAATTTTGAAAGAACATAATATGGCGATATCAGAACTCCTAACGTATTTAAATCTCCGATAATTTATATTTTGTGAATGAAATTCTATATTTCACTTCTTGCTTAAATTTTATAGACTCTCCGAAATAAGTTTGTGCCCATTCGTAGCTTTCAGATTCAAATGTCTATAGGAATTCCTATAGACCTCGGATTCAGATCCTTAGATTCCTCAGATTCAGATATCTATAAGAATTCCTGTATAATTCAATGTCTATAAGAATCCACGACCACAATATTAAGCCAGAATGGAAAATTATTCAAAAAAAATTTGAATCGCATCAAATTTATCACCAGTGAAAATTTAAAAAAATTAACATCCATATTTCATTTATAAAATGCTTTATTTCAAATGTATCATTGATTTATAATATATAATATGTAGATAAATTTTAGAGCTTATTCAAGTAGAATTTAACAATTTAAAATAATTATTATAAAAAAACAGGCAACAATTATTTTAATTATGTAGAAGTGCGTGGAACTTGCTGAATCAAAAAAGTAACAGAAAATAGAGATAATAAAGTAAATATTAATTCGTCTTTTCTCCTTTTGATTTTATTTTCTAACCACAGATGACACCATTTTTGTGTGGGTCAGCTCTAATGAGATTTTTTGTCACCATTCCATTGTAACTCTTCCATATTCTAGATAATTCCTAGGTATGCCCATAAATATTCTATAGACTCAAGATATGCGAGAGATGGTCCAAAATTTTGGGTGTCCAATATAATAAAAAAGATCACACATTTTGACGTGAGTTTGGGATAATTAACACTTTGAATAAAGATTCAACTTCGTGGTAATCCTGATTTCTTAGTGCAACCCCATTTTGTTCATTATTAATTCACTAAAAACTAAATTCTTAATTCTTGATGCTTTCACACATCTTTTCACATCCACCAGAGTCCCTCTATATTTGATTGCTTAATCATTCACTAAAATCTTCATTTTTTAATCTCCATTTTTTTATTTCTTTGTATTTTTTATCAGAGTTTCAACAAAAAAATCAGACATTTCTGATCACCAAATAAAGCTTTGTTCCAGACATTTCAAAACTTGTGGTTACATTGTCTAACATTTTTCTGGTTTGCTTTAGAAATGAATGGTTTTAACTGGAATTCTATTATGTTCATTAAGAGCCCCTCTTGTAATACTTATAATCTCAACCAGAGAGCATCACGAGAAGCAATCGGCTCAGTAGCAATTCTCTTGCCCACGTTGGACATAGCATTGGTGTGGATCAAGTTTCCCTCACTCAACTGATAGAACACTTTTCTTTTGGAAAAAGTTGCCCCACGGCTGGTGATGACCATTAGAGCTTACAGACATTTTTTCAACACATTATCTTTACAACAGTCGATTACTGAACGACTACTTTGAATTTTGTAATAATCGTTCTTATAATCCTGAGAAGCTTCAAAGTAAGTAAGCATGGTGGTGTGTGTGAAGACGAGTTATCTCCATTTCAACTATGGAACGTGACTCTACTGACAGATCCTTAGGACTCTGATCTCAATTCTCGAGACGACAGACATTCAGATCACCAAGAACGACCAGGCAAGTTGTAAGTAGTATTAAACAGGAATGTAACCAATTCCTGTTAATACTACTTACGCTAACTATTTTTTCTGATATTTTCAAAATGTTTGCAGGCATTTTGCAACTGTTATACTTTTTTAACTACATCTCCGTATCAGGTCATCTGAGTCATCTAAGTCATTGAGATATTTTAATCTGTTTAGACGGTAATTTGCCAGAGGTTTTCATAGCCCTACATTGATGTCCTTTTAACACTTACACATAATTTCTCTTCGCTTTTCTGATGAATAACGCATGTCAAAGTTTTCTCTAAATTTAGAATTTAAAAATTTATACAAGAAAAAGTGATAGCGTATGCGATATTGAGGAAGGGGGCAAAAATTCAAAAGACATATTTATAAGTATTAATTTCTTTTAACGTATCTGAAATTATGTATTTTTCATTAAATGTTTATTAAGTAATAATTGAAAATATAATGTAAATGACCAGACAATGTGCCTGCAATAAAATGTTTCACGTGCGAAAAATTAGTATTTATTGACAGTCCACTTCTTGACATGAGAAATTGACTAGTTCAAAACTGTGGCATGTTTATACAGCTCATTTACAAAAAGAACGGATTTTTTACTGATTTCACAAAAGTCACATGAAGTGCCGACTCTGTTTATGCATACATCACAGTGCCTCTGAATATGCTGTATGGGAAAATATACTGCGGGCGCCGTTAATTAGTAAAAAATATTTGAAGGCAACCTTCCTGTTTGATAGAAAATCAGTGATTATTTTATTTTGTTTGTTCCGAATAGAAATTGTAATGAAAGTTTCGGAGACATTAAAGCGGCATGGAACCAGTGGCAGTGCGAAAAGCTATTATTTCCAGCTCCTCTCTAATAACAGGTTTCAGTTCTTTGAGCAAAGGCACAAACAAAGAGGAAAGGAAAGGAATTTAGATCAAGCCAAGCATTCTCTTCTTTTGCATGAGTTTTTCTTCTTTCTTTCTTTTTTGTTATATCGATCTCCCATGGGTCATAACTCTTCTACAGAAGGCTGTATTACGATCATAACCATAAATATTTTTTAACTCAAATTTATCTTTATTATTATAACTATATATGATAAATGAATTTAATTGATCGATGTCTCTATAAATTTAATAGTTGTAGATTGATTTTCTCAGCCGTCAGATATCTGGAGCCTTAGTTAAAACTCTGATCTAATAATTCTTTAGGTTCGAATTTCAAACGAAAATACACCTGTTGATAGTTATGTGGCCGCGAAGCCAACTGCCTTTTTCTAATGCCCCCCCCCTCGCTTTCACCAGCTCTGCTTCATGGATTGGGGAATCCCAATAATCATTTAAGAACTTTCACTTCTACCTATTCAAACAAGTTCATAAATCTTAATAGATTTTTTCGTTATGGGTTCTCAAAATTTGGATCTCGACGGAGACAAGCGTCCATCAGCTTCTCTGTAGGATCACCATATGGATTTTGAAAGATTTTTTATTATTAAAAGGATTTATGGTGTTTTTAGAACTGTTTCACCAATTTTAACACTGAACATGCCATAACGGGTCAAATGCCCCCTTTTGAACTTTTGCATTGAAAATGCACGTATCATCTAATTGCTTTTGCACATTTGACTTCATGACTTTTTCTAAGTAATTAATCTACAGTTATTATACTATTTTTTGTTTATTCTGAGTATACCGTTATCTACCACAACAGGTCATTTGACCCGAAGAGCATTTTTTGTTTCATAAACTTGTCGAATCATATTGCTTATCGTATTGTAGTCGGCAAATTGCACATTTCTGCAAATACTGTTGCGTAAAGTAGTTTAATCAAAATAACTGAGAATAATTTCAAGAAAATATCAAATTTTAGATTGAAAGTAGCTTTTTAGTGTAACAAAAAGTAGCAAAAATTGTAAGTTTTGGTAAGTAGCTTATATTTTATTTTGATAGCTTTAGTAATACAGGTCACTCTTTTCCCAGAAAAATGTCGAAGCAAACAAGAAAGTACAAGTTCTTAGAAGATATAAATAATATTGGCGAAGAGTTTTCGGAAATTGGTGAAGATGAATTTTCTGAAAATGAAGATATATTGGTTGCAAATGAAATTGAGTTTGAATCTACAGATACTGATAGATAATATATGTTGTGGACGAAAAAAAAATGAAATTACTCTCAAGTTCTAAAGAAAGTGAAGTAGAAATAAGTGAACAACGTGTTGCGAATGATGGATCTCTTTTGGAAGAAATACAAGTAGAAAAGCACGACTGGAAGGCCACAACTTCATAACATTTTCAGGCAAGAAGTAGGTCCAACAGAATATGCAAAACGTCATATAATGAAAGGTAAAGTTAGCACTGCATTTTCAATGATAATTGACCACCGTATTATGAACCATATAAGAACATGCACAATAGAAGAAGCAAAGAGAGTGTTAGGATCTGATTGGAGTTTATCTCAAGAAAAGTCCACTACAGATGCTTATCAGATGCTTGTGATGTCAAATATGATACTGTAAAGAAAATAAAACCAACAAAATTTGCTCTAAATGTAAAAAATATGTTTGCGGAAAATGTACATTGGACACATTTATATGTAAAAAATGCGATGAGCAATGAATTAAAAATTCTAATTTTTTGCTTTTGTAATAGAAATGATCAATATACTATTTTGTTTAGTTCTAATAAATTTAATTTTTATTTTTATTTCCTTCCTAACATCCATATTTCATACATTCCAATATGAAACATAAAGTCGGGTCATTTGACCCGCTTTGTTAGAAATAGGTATCTATTAAGTGTTGGTATGATTAGTAGTTAATCCATAAAATTATCCTTTGATTGAACTTCACCTATTTTATCTAAAAAAACCAAACTTGGGGACTTCTTCATCGAAGTAAAATCCTCTAATCAAGCTAATTTAATACACACCCTAAAATCAATAGGAGTGTACGAAGTTGCTATTTCTGCTCATAAATCTTTAAATCAGTCTCGCGGGGCTGTTTCTGAATCCCAATTCTAGTCTGATTCTGGTGAATAAATTCATGAGTATTTAAACACTCAAAATGTTTCATCTTTTAAAAGAATCTAATCAAACATGAAGGTCAAATTATAGCAACAAAACATCTAATACTTACTTTTAATATTTCTACAACCCCAAAATCAGTTCGAATCACATACATTAATTGTCCAGTCAAACCTTATATACCCAATACGCTACTATGCTTTCAGATGCAAAGATGTGGGCATTCTATGACAGCCTACAGCGGCAAAGAAACGTGTAGCTGTTGTTCGTACATTGGTCACAATCGCAAATCCTGCTCTTCAATCCCGAGATGTGTGAATCATAGATGTGTCCATCTATCTTATTCTCGGAAAGGCCCTATACAGACTGAAGAAAAAGAAATTCAAAACTATGAAATTAACTCAATCATATTTCTTTTGCCGAATCAAGCAGATGTGCAGTTTCCTAAACACCGGCTATTGGAGTATCGTATTCTGAAACAAAAAAAATCTAACCATGTTGTTTAAATATGTAGCTATTGAAGGTCTCGATACGAACCTGCGGCGCTGGGCCAGTATCTGAGTAACATAATCACTAAACCAAAAAGTCTACTTCGGTATCGTATATGTTATCTGGCTTGTGAAGGTAGCTTCACAGTACTCCCCCACCAGTGAGTCGGCGGAGAAGCGAACGATTTGTATTGCGCCAAGAGTTATGGTGAAATGCTGCTAACTTACGTCAAGTGAGTCTGACGATTTTGTTTGTTTGCTTGTTTTTACGTCAAGTGAGTCTGAAGATTTTGCTGCAGGTATATGGCGCCACGACTGCTGCAGGAGGTTGCGTTGTCAAGGTCACCAATGTAGCGATTGAAGGTCGTGACACGAACCCACGACGCTAGGGCCAGTAACCGAGTAACATGACCACTATACCAAAAAGTCGACTTCGATACGTAGATGTTATCTGGCTTATGAAGGTAGCACCACAAATAAAACAGTTCCTCAAACTGAAATATCATCTAAAAATAATCCAACGTCTTCGTTTAGACAATATTTATACATATGGCAAAGTATAGCCAATACTGACTTTTGTGTCATTAAAACAGACTGCCACCCAACTAATTAGATAAAATTCAACTAACTGTAATAGAACCAATGATATTGAAGAAGAAATAATGCAGAACAAAACTAAACTTTCAAATACATTTAAAATAATTGACCGTAGAAACCCAAAAGAAACTAACTTAGGAAATCGAAACAAGAATACCTTAAAAATACCACCAACTATTCAATTAAGCAGTACTGAAACAAGCGACAACATTATTTATAACTAAACGTCTCGTATAACTACAACCTATAATAGGAAAAGCAGAAACATTTACGAGAACGTTAAAACTTTTCAAAGAAATGAAAGCAATGAGAAAATCTAGAATATTGATAATGAAAAATAACTTGGATGCGAAAATAAGATTGCTGTGAAAAACGTACACTCACTAACCAAGATTTTGAAAAAACAATCACAAATTTGCTAAGATGATGATAATGATGATTTTAAAATTCACCCATCTGATGATAACGTGATGTTCACTGACGGGTCAAAGAGGTTATAAATGCACCAACGAAAAAATAAAATTTTGACCCGTAATTTATTTCGTGGAATTGCCATATCATAAAGTCTCATTTTGATTATATCAATCCTTTGCACTCTGATGGTGCCTCTGACTCCCCATTCAAGATTGTGCATCATTTTAACGTTTTATTTATTTTTCAAATTTAGATGTTAAAAACGTCTACATAATGGTTAAGAGATGTAGATTAATTTTTCAAAGAAATTCGACTTAAAAGAATTATGTATATTTATTTTTCATTGCAATAAAAAAATCCTTGTTTTAGGTGAATAACTTTGCATCTAATTATTTTTCGGAGTGCAAAGGGTTAAATCACTTTAAATAAATATCAGCTCATCTTTCTCGGCTTACAGGAGACTTATCTTTCTCCTGAAGGTTTTACTAAAATGTTATAATATAATAAGGAAAGATTACACTAGTAGTAGAAGATTTCAGGCGGAGTAGCAATTAAAATCTCAAAAGATTTCCCTTTTATACAAGTCTCAATAAATTGTAAGATACAGGCTTTAGCAGTGCAGCTGCAGATTCATGTCCTCGATACCGTTTGTTTTATTTATTTCCCTCCTAATTATAATCATGCTCAACAGGAATTATAGGAATTAATTGGTTCTAATTGATTAATTGATTGAATTGGTCAATTATCTAAACAATTTTTTCTTTTAGGGGATTTCAAAAGCCATAACCCAATATGGGACGGTCCAGATATAAATTTCAGAAGGTAATAAATAGAAACCTTAATTGATGACCATTGAATCTGTTTATTTAATAATAATAATACATACATACATACATGATTAGAGTTGAAATGAGAGAGGCGTAATCTCAACGCATTTTTTAAAATTAAAAGCAATTCATCTCATCCGATGCACTAAAAAGTCCTTAATCCTATATATGGATAATTATTTGCGGCTAAAGTGTTCGTTTATCCCTTCATTTGGTTTTAGAGTTGAGACACTTTATGAAGTTATAATGTTGCTAATTTTCTAATCCTGGAGAAAAATGATAAACTTCCATCTTGGGAGGAAACGGATTTAAATTTTATTAACGAGTTTGAACACTTATCGAAATCAATAACACCTAATTCTGTGCATAAGTAGTTATTTTACGATCGTGGAGATCATTTTTCTAGCTGTGAGCCTGTGTTTACTGATGGTTCTAAGAATGAAGATCATGCTTAAAGCAGTAGTGATAGATTTAATTATATTAGAAAGATTACATCAGTTCTGTTCTGTACTTACCCCAGAAATATGTGGTATATATTTGGATTTACATGAAATGAAAAATTTCGGGAGTATATTTATTTTATACATAGGTTCAAAAAATGCTATCAATGCTTTGAGGAATATTCATCCTCTTAGTGCTTAAATGTGCAGATATGTACAAATACTTAACCAATAATGGTCTGAACATTGCATTTTGTTGGATTCCTGGCCTTGAAAGTACTGTAGGTAATGAGGTTGTTAAACAGGCATCTAAAACGGCTACTCTCCCGATGGAAAATTTTATCCCACTGAAAGATACTTTACAAGCTATTAGGAATTTGATCAGTAAAAAAATGTGAAATATTTGAGACGAACAGCACATTAATAAATTACATGCATTCTACCGTTTTTTCGGTCACTTCAGCACATACACATCTAATTTATGTAGGAAACCGGAGATCATTCAGTCTCGTCTCAGAATCCGTCATATAAAAATTACGCTCAGACATTTTCGTTATGAGAGCCTACTCTTATTTGCTCTCGTTGTCAAAGCGTTCTTTCTGTGAGATATATTTTAATGGAATGTCACAGTTTTAATACTTATAAGCTTAACCAATTTGGTATAAATAGTGTCATTTTAACACATTAAGGACCGCTCAAGAGTTTTCTCGTGTTTCACATCCCATCTGTTTCTGAACGTTCACGAGTTTTCTCGTTCTTCTCGTTCGTATGGTGGTTTTAGAACGTACGAGTTTGCCCCAAAACTTGCGGTCCTTAATGTTTTAAGGCAAGTAATTGGGAAAATTCCTCACCCAAACCTTTTAAAAGTTTCTTGGAGATGTAAATGTTTACTAACTCCTTTGAGTTTTCTTTTGAACTTTGAAATTTTCTTTTTACAGAACTGGTAACTAGAAAATTAAGCTCAGTCATGGCTCTTGCGCCAATACGCACAACTCAACCAACCTTGAGAGCCAAGAAGCAAATAGAGGGTGGCAGTTTCTCATGAAGAGCACCCTCGCTTGTCGTTGAGAAAAAAAAAGAAATAAAAGCGAAAAGCAGGAGGCTCAAGGGAGGAGAATCTGGAAGGCAGAATAGATCACTAGGGTACCTTGGGGTCATGAAGATAACATCAATGAGATTTCCGCCATAGATTATTTATGAAAGGGTTGATTTTTTTACTTTTAAATGAGCATTCAATAACTTTATCTTGAAGCCCATCGCTTCTTTCTCCATGATTTGATTCATCATTTGGAAAAAGAATAAATTTTTTTATAAACTACAAGCATTATAAATTCAGTTGCAAGTAGATTCTTAGATATTTCTGCATATAAAGTTGCTTTTAGCATGTATCGTAAAAATGAATTAATTATTAATTTATCATTCGCAGTTTCAACACTTTTTTACGGGTATTTTTGTAAAGTCAATTGATAATTGTCTGTAGTTGCTTTTAACACCACTCTTACAGTTTTGATGCTTATTCGTAAATATGGAATGGGTCCACAATTTAAATAAATTATTTGATTTTCAATATTAAGAATGAAACATGGAAAGAAATTTTGTATACCCGACTTCTAACAATCAACTTTTAGCACAGCATTATTAGTAATAAAAAACGTTATAACTTTATTTTCATTAATTTAATTTCAGCAAATTTATTTTTATCATTTTTTTCTAAATGAAGTAAAAAAAATAGAAGTACATGGAATCGTTAAACAATTATTTGTTAAGTTTACTTTAACCAAACAAACACTTTTGCAGAAAGATTAAAAAATGAATAGGTTCAACATTAATCCTAGTTCAAATATTCCAAGACTAAAATGATTTCTGACTTAATAAATATTACGCTCACTCTTTAAAATTGCAAATTGTTCTCAAGATATTATAATTTTTGTTGCTGTTTATTTTTATAAAAATTAACAAAAAGTATATTGATCCAACTTTATTCAAATTGTATTCATAAATATTATGAAGTTTTTAAAACAATCAATCAATAACTTATTTCTATTTTACAAGGAATACAATTATTTTTAGAAGAGATAACAAAAAACTCCGTTAGAACACACATTTGAATGGCGGCAATATTTCAAATAATTTCATACACATTTCTTATGCTGAAATTCATGGCATTCAAAAAATAATGCGATTTTAATTAATACGGTAGATTAAGCATAGCGTATACGAGTTATACCAAATATTCAGGATTCACAAATTATGCAATATAGTTTTGATTAATTGAAAAAAAATCAATTAAAACAAAATGAATAGTTATTTTGCTCCACTCCGAAAGCTCCTTTTATTCGACTTTCTTTCTTGGGCTTTTTTAATACTTTTTTTTGCATATTCCAACAATAATAGGCCATTGTATGAATATCCCATTTGCCTTAGTATCGTTTATATTTATGTGCTGGGGAAATCGCTTTCTTTTTTCGCTCACAATCGTTCAATAACGCCTCAAAGAATTTCAGAGAGCTGTTAAAATGGTCTTTAGAGTTATAAATATTCTAATATCATAAATACGATTTCTGTATTAAAAGTGATTTTCAGTTTTGTGGTTGCCCAGAAATTCCTTGACAGCAAGGAGAAATGAGTCATGTCTTTCGTTTAGTCTCATACTTGGAATCCTCGAAATGAGGATCATTAATGAGCTATCTGAATTCGCGATAATTTCCAGTTAAAGTTTTTTCAATTTATTACAGGCCTCTTTTGTCTTATATCAAAAAAAGAGCCTGTACCGATCAAGAGTTTTCATGAAAAACTGTTTTGCCGCTTATGGGTATAAATGAATTAAGTCTTATTTACAAAATAATAATTTATATGTACGTTCAAAACATAAATTAAACTTTAAAAATGACGTGTCTTCATTGTAAATATGGATAATTTTTTAATCATATCCTTAATAGATGTTCGTATTTTAATGATTAGCGCCTATTTTGGTTCAAACTTTTGCAGCAACTTTGCAATTGTTGCTTGGCAAAGACCCAAATGAGAACTTTTTTGTCATTTTAGGGATTATTCCTTAATTTGAATTGCATTTTTTTCGTTTTGACTTTTTGCTGTTTTTCATTGTTTTACCAATTGTTATTTTCGTATCATTTTAATAGAAACTGTTTTTATTAAACTGAAATAAAAATAAACAAGCTTGGTGCAGTATAACCTTCATATTGATTATTGTGCCTTAGAACCTCAAACCAAAATAGCACAAAATCTCTGCCTGCAAGTGAAAATTATTGCCTCTCTCATTACAAATAAATCTCTTCTTTGCAGCTAATTTTCTTGATTAGAGAAAAAACTTTTTTAATAATTACTTTTATAGTCTATATAAGGTATACTGCTATTTATTTATAAGGTGACTGCTATTATTCTGAATTTTATTAAGAGGTTTATTTCTCAACATTATTGAAATAATTCCTCGCCCTTATAAATACTTTTATACATGTTGACATATATCACGAAACTGTAAGTAAATAAAGCAGACTATGAACAATATCCATGAGTGAAATTGTACAGCCACAGCCTCCAGAGAGGTATGTAAAGTGAGAGATGTGCTCTGGTATAAATTTGATAGGAAAATATTAACTATGAACAACCAGTTTCTGAAATATGGCGGTCAGTGTCTGTATTCCTTCTAACGCATTTAGAGCCACGTAATGTTAAAAGAATGTTTAATGTCAAAAAAGACGCCAAACCAGATGAAATATGCTGAAAATAGATTTGATAGAATGTTGCGAAAAATCGAAGAAAGAAAGCTACCCATTATGAAATTCTTGTTGGATAAGAAGGATTAGCAACAATGATTGAAATTAATGAAACTTTGCAACGCGTGTCAAATTCATCCTAAGATGGATGGAATTTTAAATCGGAACTATTTGGTATGTCTCCAAAAATGGACGTTAAGTCTTTATAGCCTATACCTTGACTAATAAATCCCAGTGCACCCGAATTTTTCGTAGATGATTTCTTTAATTACGAACCTGTCTTCTACAGTCTACGTTTGCAATCTTTAACTTGAGAGATTTGACCGATTTTGAATTTCTATTGCTTTTTTCTGGCTTCTCAGTGTCGCGAATGTTATTAACAGATATTTCTGAATCACAGCCAGATTAATACTTTGAAGAGATCATACAGTGGAATTTTAAGCATAGTTGGGAAAAATACAATTCTCATAAAGGTTTTTCATAATATAGATACGTAACTTATTCCAATTGAAGGTATATGTGCAAAAACCTTTTTTTTAAACTCAGAATAAGTTACATCTTTGTTAATTTTTGTTGCTTTGATTTGTTTTTTAAGTTTCCAGGATAGCAACAAGAGTTAGAAGGATGTATGCCCACCCTTATCGTTCTCATACCTTTCTGGTGCTCAACACTCGTGTCTCTTATATCCTATCCCTGCACAACGGGCACAAATCACAGCTTAGCGAAAATTTGCTTTCGAATGTTCGAAACGCTATCATTTCAGAGACTTGGTATTTGAGGCATAAAAAGAAACTTAACACATAAAGGGCCACAAATAAATCTGTATGAATTACGCCTGGGATCGTAAGTTTTGGGTCAAACTTGTACGTTATAAAATCCTTATAACTTTGTTATTAATGAGAAACGATAAAACTCGTGAGTGGTCCACAACAGATGGTACGTGAAACACGAAAAAACTCGTGAGAAGTCCTTAATGTGTTAGTGTTACCTGCGTATACGTAGTTCGGGTGTTCAGGAAATATATAGGTGATCACATGGGGCTTAGTCTTTCATGAGTCTGGCTGTTCATGAAAAGCAAGAAGCAAACAGGGCAGTGTAAAGAAGTCGTCATCTGGTTTCCTTTTGGAAGAGACACATGTTCGAACATTGCTTTTTCTAGCCAGCGGTGAGATTATTCCTCCTTTGTTGTGCATTGTGTTTCTCCCTTTTAGTGTCGCCCTTCGGACTTAAATAGAGACAAATAATGGAACGCACATGCTGGCGACCCATTGAAGAAGCAAAACGTGGCGAAACACCAAATGGGACTATTTCTTCTATGGGCCATCCAAGCTGGAATAAAGTTGGATGGCCCATAATGAACAGTATATACGCTGTACGACCCATTGAAGAAAGAAGTGTTAAGCAAATGCAGATGCGAACATTTGTGTATTGTGAAGGTTCTGCTAAGGGGTGGATGTTTCAAGAATATTCCCACGACATAACGGCGCGTCATTGGGAGTATTCCTGAAGAATAATTGGACAATCGGCATCTCCAGCGTGCCAATGTGAACCTGAAAGGTGGAGCTTCACCAATGTTAGAATGGAGGAACGAGACAAGCTGAGTGAATAGACGGGACCAGCTGATCTGGCTAGAGACTGGACGAGAGCGGATACGACAACGTGACCAGCTGTGAGCAGTGCTGAAGTTGAAGAGATACCACGTGATCTCGAGTTTGTTGAAAAGATCTATCGGAAGTGATCCGTAGATCTCTGGAGCTACATGCAGTAGCCGGATACGGGACAGCTTGTGAATTCTCGGCATAGATACCGAACTGACAATCCAGTTGTAAATATTTCCCAGCATTTAACCTAGAGGACGTGTTGTTGTTTTTGTTATTGTATAAAGCTGTAAATAAAATCTTTGTGTTTAAAATGCTACCATTTTATTTGATCGACCAGCACCAAGTCATTACAGCAGCAACAGCTTCTCTTGGACAGCTCCCGCTCTTGCCGTCGAAGGAAAGAAGAAAAATCTTAAAGCAGCAGAATGAGGGGAGGGTAAACTTGAAGGCACATCCGAGTACATGGGTATCACGGGGTCGTGAAGTCCGTCACATCTGAGGAAGATGTGCGTCTTAGCGGACTGTGTCATTCATATATGCATTACAGAAAATTACGGACCAAGGAAAGCAGCAAAGCCTGTTGTTGTCATTAAAAATTTATTCCTTCCTCTAGGTTGTATGAATGAAATTTAAAATTTAACATCCAAAAGAAAAGGTTGGTAGTTTGGTTAATGAGTTCCATAGTACACTTTATACAACCTTCAAATGCAGGTTTCTCACAAACATACTTTAATTGTAAAATTGACAAGACTTAGAAATGGTCGTTAGAATGGTCGAAATCTCCCCATCAATGTAAATGTCATGCAACATAGTTTTATCCGTTAGTCATATTTTAGCAGAGTACAATTATTTTAGCAACTTAAGAATGAAATATCATAGCAAATTACATCTCAACTTGTAAGACTTTTTTGGAAATACTTGAATTAGTTTTTTATCCGAAATCAATTTTTAAAATATTGTTTAATTCTTTCTTGTATTCATTTGCTTTTCTGTGACGAATAATTAATTTAAATGTCTGTTTTCAAGTTAATACCTTTTATCTGGCTCAGAGTAGTCACACCTAGCTTTTGCGTCATTAAAATTAGAATCCATCAATCGTGTCTTTCAGTTTTGGGCCATTCCTTACCACGGAAAGTATTCAAGGCTCTAAAAATGGTTTGATGGTAATAAATATCATGAATGGCATTACATATAATCGACAAAAAAGTGAATATGGAAAGGTATTAATGTCATTTTGAAATATAATATCTTAAATATTTAATATATCATAGAATTTTTTTGCCTTAAATTACGCTTATATGATAATATACATATGTATATTAAATTCATCTCGTCATTGAAATTTTACTAAATAATTGTTAGAATTCGTGTTTTTTTTTAAGAACAAGTTTCCGCTGTGTGATTTTTAACAAAAAAATGACTTTAAAATATGAACTGATTCATGAATTATAAAGTCTCTTAATTTTTCAAATAACCTAAAGAATTGTAAATAACTCAAGTTTTTAACAGGGTTTCCAAGTCAAGTTAATTAAGTTGACGATAGGCAGAGATGTGAGATTTGTGGCACAAAATATATTCATTTTTATTTGAAATCGTGTTCAAAATGTAATTCTTGAATTCTTAGAAAGATGAGTAAGTAAAACTTCCGTCAATAATTCTTTATTTTATATTAAATTCTAAATTTTTTGATCACTTAAAAAAAACTACTAAATTTTGTGTATGCGATAAAAAAAAATTCGAAGTCAGTGTGTATAAGAAATATTAGTTGCTCGAAGACTTCACACATATTGTTTATAAACCCATTGAACTAAATGTATCTGAAGTAACCAAATTCACATTTCAATAATAATCGGACAAGCTGATAATGAAACTCATTTTCTACCATCCCTCACATAATTTTACGAGACAAGGCACAAACATATTTAGTAAAATTATTGTCAATTGTTATTGAAAATATACATTATTACTAAATTTTTTTAAAAAAAATTCTTAATAAAAGGACAATAATTTGGGTGAAATACAATGCTGCACAGTAAGAGGTAAAATTCTAGATTAAATAAGCAGTTGGATAATGTAGTAAGAAATTAAAGAAAGTTTTAGGATTTATAACTTAAATAGTTTAAACTTAATTATATTTAAAACTTAAATAGTTTTAATTTCTACTACTTAAATACTCTTTTGCGACAAAAACATTTTCTTGTTTCAGAAATAAAAAAAAAATAATAGGAATAATACATTGTATACATATTCATTTAAATTAACCAGTATCCGTGTTATTAAAAATGATTTACTGATTTGAGTAAGAAGCTTATCAAATACAAGGTTTCAAATTCTATTGCAGTAATTTAAATGCTTAAATCTTGATTTTATAATCTTTAAAATTAATTTGTCTCTAAACTGTTTGATATTTTATGGAGATTTTGAAATTTCTATCATGATATTATAAGAAAATATCATTGGGAAAGAACAGCCTCTAAGAATTTTTTTTCCATGAACAGAAAAAATAAATGTGGAAGAGCTTCATGGATACAAAAAAATGTAGGGTGATAAAAGAATCTGCTGAAACTTTGGATAAGAATTAAGATAGTCTTTCATATTTATTTAATGCTTCTACACATTTATATGAAGGTATGTTCGTCAGCCCAAACATAAAACGGTTAATTAAAAATCAACAATATCAAAAAATAAAACCGTTCGAGAAAAACACATGCATTAATTTCAAAGGCGTCTTTTAAGCACTTTTATGAAATTTCTAGGATACTTGTTTCTAGTATTACTGTATAGTTAATCATTTACAATATGAATTAATAAAGCGTTGAAAAAAATATTTCATGGTGGAAATGTCTTTATTTAATTACCAATAAGACATATTAAAAGAAAAAAAACCGAAAAAGTTTTATATTTTTTTTTGGGGGGGGGGGGTTACACGGAACCCTATATGGATTCATATGCATAGAGACAAAAACCTTTACAGTTGAAAGGTGGAAAAACTATTATCCGTCGAGAAAGATGAGTATATCAACTCCATGAAAAAAAAATTTTTTTTTGTCAAAAAGTACTTACGTTTTACTCTGTTATCGTTTTTTGAAAATGAATCTTTCGCACTTCAATTCTGCTTTTTCACCCACTCGCATAAAAGGGAGGTTATTTCAAAAAGTAGTCAAATCATAGACAATATTTTTGCGTTTTACTATTGCTAAATATATATTTGATGGGTTAAAATATTTTGAATTATTTTATAATACTTAATTTGGAAATAAAATTGAATCAAAACTGCATTACCATATATGGGTCCATATGCCGTAAAGGGTTAAATAAAGACCTAAAATGCACGTATCGTACTTCAAACTTGAATATTTTTCTTGAAAATATGGTTTAGTAAAACAAGATACAGGGTGAGAAATTTCAAGAAAATACAAAATACTTCACAAATTAATTTTAGGGACATTGGAAATCTCATAAATAAAAAGTGGGAGCTTAAAAAAATAAGTGGAACAAATTTAAAATCTTAATGAGCACAAGTGTTCCTTTGAAGGAAAATGAAATATATTTGTCTAATCTGAAACTAGGAAATTCATTAAAATATCGATTTCGTATTTTTCGATGATTACTATAATTTTTCTTTGTGTACTCCCTAAATGAGAAAATAAAAATCTATAGTATTTTTAAGATCGAATAACAATTGTCTCAAAATTTGCATAAACTAATACAAATCCCAAAGAAAAAATTAATTTTAAGTTCGCGTAATCAATTAAAAAATGATTTGAAAGCATGCAAATAAACTTTACTAGGATTCTAATTAAATCCATCGAAAAAATAGCAACTGTTTTTGTATCTAGTCTAATAATGCTCAAAATATTTTTATAAAGTCCAAAATACTTAACAAAAATCCTTTTTTTTTGTTTCTCTGAAAACGGCAGTTTTATTTCTGTGATATTGTAATTATTGATTGAAATCTGTAATAAAGTTTTATGATATTTAGTTTAAAACATATTGTCATTATAGTTTGAAATACTGATACAATCAGTATTAAAAAAATTTCTTGCATCATTATGGGTTTCACTTGTTTTCTTACCTGTCAAAGCAGAAAATTATCTTCTATTTCTTTCTTGAATTAATTTCTTGTCAGCTGTCTTTTTATAAATCTTAAAAAATCAGTTTCAACTTTATCAGAAAAATGAATGAAGTTCTATAATTAAAAGTAATGCTTTGTTACTTCCAATAGTTTAAATATGTTAACTGGGCATGACTAAATATTTCAGTGCTAAACGAATTGAACAAAATTAATTACTCGGTTATGTCTGGTTTGAGTGATATATTGCATTACTGGAAGATTTCCTTTCTTGATAAAAATTTACCAATGAAAATCTTTCTTTCTGATTCGAAGAGATTTTAATGATAATAAATATAAGAAGCGCGCAGCTATTTCTCGAAATTTTTATTACTATATACTTTTCTTTGTAGGCTTGAATGAATAATTAAATTAACATCTCTTATCCTGAAGCAACGCAGAAGCTTCTTCGTAATGGCAAATAATATTCCCATAGGACTCATAAAGAGTTGAATTTTGTAAGAGTCACTAACATGAAAGCATTCGATTAGTTTTCATTAAGGAATCCTAATAATCCTAAGGAACCTCAAAAATTATTAATGTTTACAAATAAAATGAAACATGTTTACTCTATTTACGATAAATACTTTATTATATTTTTATGTCAATAAAAAAAACAAGCAATATGGAAAAACAATTTTTTTTAATTCAATTTCTACTTAGGTTGTTAGGAGAAATTTAGAAAGTTAAGAAAAATCTTGTTTTAGTTACTTTTTATTAAATAATTACAATTGTTGCTGTTGTCCTCGTGTTCTGATTTACAGCGGAAGTAGAGAGGCAGTAGCTTCTGAGGGTGTGGACCCCTGAGCACCGAGGGCAGAAGTCTGACTTCTAGCTCACATGCGTCAAAAACCTTTTTTATGGACAGGACTTCATTCTTGCATTTCATTCAATCATCCATAGATCGTAATTCAGATCTGAAACAGAGAACGATCACCTCTGAACCAGTACCCTTAGTGGTGTTACTCTCGACATGGAGGACTTTGTGACCACGACGGATTTAACGTCCACCACACACGGAAAATCTCCGGCTGAAAAGTTCGAACTCGCAACCTAAGGGATGCGCATCCAAAGCCCTACCAACCAGGATATAGTGGCCCCATGATTGAATTTCCTCTAACTAATTGATCAAAAAATTATACTAACGGTGAAATTTCAACGCCAATTGAGGTTTCAAAACCAATTGTGGCAACGCAATTTGAGTGAATTTTCTACACCAGTTGGGGGTAACTCAATACAGATTAGAAATTTCTAATTTTCTATATTCTGTATTATTTTCATTTGAAAGTACTTCAAAATGAATCGGAAAAATTGATTTATTAATAATGTTTAATTTTAAATGCATCAAACATTATGAAAATAAACAGAATCGTTTAAAATAATCGGTCGAAAACATGTTAAGCCTAACCTTATTAGTATGGGAAGAAAACAAACTGAATTCATTACGTATTTGGAGATGAAGAAATGAAGATATTTGGCGAGAAAGTTAGTTTTTAATTAATTAATAAAAAATTAATGAATTAATATTTGAAAAAACTGTATTAACATCAAATATCATCCAGTACAAGTTTTAAAAAAATTTACTTCAAAATGAGTGGATGAATAAAAAGTATTAAAGTATTTTATTAACGATTGAAAATTTGAACAAGATTATATATATAGGGAGAGTGTGAGCTAATAGTAGGAATTGCAAAAAGATCATCCATAGTATCTTCTGCCATTCATATACAAAGATTGAAAATGAATGCAGTATACAGGGTGTCTATGAAATTTTCATGGCGAAACTTTCAGTTTAGGTGCCCATAAAGCATTTTTTTATAGTAATGTGGGGGTCTAAGATGAAAAATGCAGGCTGAAAACCTAGAAATGCGAAAAACTGGATCGGTGCGTTTTTTTGATATGAGAATGAACCGCTCCCACAAAATTGGTGATGGGAACGCGGAAAAATTTTATGATCCGCTTTTATCCTATTTGTGAAGCGTTCATAGTACATACTTAATGTACGTCTTTCGTTACAATTCGCAGTTCTGTACATAGGATGTATATCTGCTTTCTGGTAGAGCGTAAATTTCTCCTTCGCGAAGAAATATTCTTCAACAGCAAACAATCTTTTGAAGCTTACGAAATGGCATTCAAAGTCAAATATTGTTTGGTTGATGATTTTGATAAAGCTAACTAAATGAATATTCATACTTTTCTTCCCAAAAAAATTCATCTTTATTTAAGCTACGTCGTTAAACTTATATATCATCTACTCTAATAATATTATGTAAATAAAGAATTTATCTTATTTCTTCAAAATTTCTTGTTTTTTTTCAACTACGATTTTCATTTCCGACTCCATATTACTATACGAAAATTGCTTCTTTATATGAATTTTATTTATCCAAGTCTGGCCCATGTATTCAGGAATACCCTGTATAATTGCTGTGCAAGAGGATTGGAAATATAATGCCAGCTTTCAAAGGAAAGGGAGCAATAATAGGGTTACTGATAGAAATACTGATAATTCTGATTTTAGTACAGAGTATTTGGAGATGCTCAGAACAATATGTTAATGATTCTCATCTACTCAAATTTTGGGGGAAGTGGATTTCCCTTTTTGTTTAATGATGAAGTAACTCTTATCTGCATAACTCACCTTTGTACATTAAATAGCTTCAGCTAACAATTTTTAGTAATAAAATTGATTGAAAAGTAAGTTATTTTTAGTAATAAAATTCATTGAAAATTGAAGACAGTTTTTTAATAATAAAATTTCTTTGAAAAGATAGAATAAAAATGTGTGCGAGCTTCAGGTCACTTTGAAATTGTATTTTATTTTTCCAAGATGACATAAATATGTTTTTATTTGGACATTAAACATTACAAGATCTTTTTTCACACCCTGTCCCAAAAATATAAACACAAATAAAAAAAATATCTAAAGCAAATATACCTTTCGTGTGATTTGAGAAATGATTCAGATATATATTTTAAATTAATTTATTCGGTTTTATAGTAAAAATATTAGAAAATAATTAAAAACCTATATAATATATTTTTTAAATTAGAAATCAGCTATACCATAAATATATTTATCATCTGACATGACTTAGAAATATAATTAGTTAAATATTTTTTCAGCAGACGATTATTTATTTACATTTCTTGAAAGTATTTATTTTTTGGTTTTCTGAATTTTATTTTTTGGAATGATTTTTCAACTTGTTTTTGGCTAAGAAATCGATGTTTTCATAAAGTCGACAAAATGTCTAGAGATAAAAAGATTTCTAAAGAGATCATAAAAATTTTGGATTTTAAGCTTAAGGGTAAAATAAGTAAAACCTATATAATATATTTTAAAACTAGAAAATACCGGATATATCCAAAAGATATATCCAGGATTTTAAAAAGATTTTTAAAAAATGTTTATGGAATTTTGTATAATGGAGACAAGTGATTTAGTAAGAAAATACCTGGTCGACAAAGAGCACAATCCATGGGCACTGACAGAACCTTTCTATATATGGCATCTAGAAAAAATACATTCAAATTGAGAGTGCCGCAAAATACTATTCACAGAAGAATAATGGAATATAAACGGATAACTTTCAAGTAAACGTTAGTGAAACAATGCTTGAAAGTACACCATGAAAATGGACGTTTAAACTAGACAAAGAAAGGATATCTTATGGCGATAAATGGCTGCCTATAATATTTAGTGACGAGAAAAAGAAGAGTTTTGATGGACCAGATGGATATAAATTTCACTAGCATGATTTAAGTGATGAACCAAGTAGGATTTTTCTTTCTTTCTTTTTTTTTTTTTTCATTAGACAGCGAATTACGTTTATAAGTTCTCTATTTTTATTTTATTTTTACTTTAAAATTTACTTCAATGTGATAGTTTTTGAGGTTAACAGACCAAATAACTATTTTTTAAGAAAGAAAAAGGATTCTGTTCATTATATATATAATTTTCTTATCCATGTAAACTTAGTTTGGGGTCAGTGAAGAAAAATAAAATACTTTTTTTCAATCCATATTTATTTATAAATCCTTGCTAGCTTCAGAGACTTTAAAGTCTAACTAATTAATTTCTTTTTAAATGAAAGACAAGGACAGCGATTGCATGGTGCTAAGGTCTCAACTTCGAAAACTGAATGTTTCAAGTTCGAGACCGAATTCCACCGAAGAACCGTCGCGTAAGGGGGTCTGTTGCACTTTCAATCCGTCAGGACCAAAGGTGATATTTTTAAAACTCATCATC
>JAOUZG010030883.1:89080-108405 GCA_026289955.1 Argiope argentata | reverse complement strand
ACTTTGATAATTATTGAGTAAAAATAATGATGTTAATGTAAAAAAGAAAATGTTAATAAATACAAAAAAAAACCCATCAGGATACAACTTGTTTTTATAAATATTAACTTATCGTATGAGGTTCCATTCAATAAAGAATGTTGAAAACATTCTTTTATTGAAAGTTTAACTTTATGGAACTTTAACTGAAGTTTTGCTTACAACATCATGAATGTCAAAGTATATCATGCTTTTAAGAAAATGCAAAATTAAATAATCAAAACATTCATCATTTTCAGTTAAACACCTCGTTTAAATTTAGTAGAAAATCAACTACAGAGCATTAAATTATCTTTCGCAAGATTCTGGAATAAAGACTATGTTAATATGATACAAAGTTGAAAATGGAATTATCATTTAAATGCTGATTTCGAAGCATTTGCAAAATATAATCATTTTTAACTCAGCGGGTAAACATTCTTATTCTTTGAAGAAAAAAAAATGAATGAAATTTTCCATCAGTTTTACGGATTCAGCGGAGCAAATAGGTCTCTGTTGGATATGAAAACATCTTTGAAAGAAACAATAAAGATCTAGAATAAATTTGTTTAAATCATAATAAATATTCTATAACTATCTTGTCAACATAGTCATATAAATTTTATCCTAAGGCATTCAGTGATAAGAATTTTTATGAGATTATCATTATGAATAATGTTTCTCTAATTATGTATGTTAAAAATAAATTTAACGGATAAGAAAATTTAAAGTGAAAGAAGTTAAAACAGCTTTGATATTCAACAGAAACTTAATAAATTTTTTAAACTTTACATTTTCTTTTCTTCACTAATGCCTTATAAAACCTGTTATCTTTTGAATGAAGAAAGGGATTTAAAAATTGTTATCCTCGATTGTACATTGTACGTAATGTATGAATATAATTAAAGCAATCAAGATATGAATGCGGTTTTCAATTTATATAATGAATTAACCAATTTAAATTCAAATTATACATTTTTAATAGGAAATTCAACAAAAAATTGTCGAATTGCCGAGGTGTCTGCATTTGAAATGTTCCATTTTGCCGAATGTCACTATAAATAAAGCAGAAATGAATGATAAAATCTGATATTCCATATTTCAATTCAAGGCACCTTCATAATTGTCTAATTTACTGTGCAAACATTTTTGTTAGTTCCGCGGTTAACATTTTCATCTACTGCATAATTTGTTTTGACTCTGTGTCAATTGGTTGTTTTTATCATTTTCAGACAAGAGTGTAGTAACCAAAAGTTTTTGTACTGTCACTTACTTTGGTGTATGGAATGGTGCATCAACAATTTTGAAAAAAAAAAAAATAGTAGTCTAAAACAATAACAAGCAATATTAAAGAAATTTTTATGAAATCAATTCCTACTTAGGCTAACAAAGAAAATTTTATTTTAGTTACTTTTCATTAAATAATTACAATTAATCGAAATATAAAAGCGAATTTCCTGGTAATTTTCCATCCTCCTTTCTTTATATGATGTTGGACTATTATTTTTGTTTGTTACTATTTATTCACTTTCTTTTTCTTTTCTTTTTTTTCGTTTCTAATTTATGAAGTTGATGGTGGTCTCTCTCTCTCTCTTTCTCAAGCACACACAAACATGGAGTTTTCGGTAGACGGTTCGAACTCGCAGCCCAAGGGATAGGAATTCAACGCCATACCAATCAGGTTATACTGACCTAACAATTACAATTACTATAAATAATTGATCAAGTAATTATACTAGCATTGAATTTTCAACGCCAATAGAGGATTGAAAGCCAATTTTGGCTACGTAAAATGCGTTCTTTTTCTACACCGGTTGGGGTTGTGTACTGCCGACCACCCAGCCACAACTGAATGTAGCAGTATCGACAGGATTTCACCAGTTGGGGTGACTCAATACATATTAGAAACTTCTAATTTTCTTTGTTATGTATTATTTTAATTCTAAAGTACTTCAATGAGATTCGGAAAAATTGATTAATTAACAATGTTTAACTTTAAATGCATCAAACACTATGAAAAATAAAGAGAATCGTTTAAAATAATTGGCCGGAAACGTGTTAAGCCTAACTTCATTAGTGTGTAGAAAAAATGGAACTGAATTCTTTACGTATTTGGCGGAGAGGAAATTAAGATTGTTGGCGAAATAGTCAACTTTTATTAATTAATAAAAAATTAATGAATTAATATTTGAAAAAACTGTATTAACATCAAATATCATTCATTACAAGTTTTTTAAAATTTACTTGAACTTGTTTGGATGAATAAAAAGTATTTTATTAACGATTGAAAATATGAACAAGATATATGGGGGCTAATAGTAGGAATTGAAAAAAATGATATTTGTTTACTGAAATTTATGAACAATGTATTTTTTTAAAATTTTAGACTGATATTTTAAAGTCAGCGTTTAATTTTTCATTATGAAACAAGATTATGAATTTTCATGCAATAATTTAACACAAAATCAAAACATATTTTTATTCTATGAGTAGAAGTTGATTATGGAATTTGTGAGTGTTGCCTTCATATGAAGTAAAATCAACATTTTCTCCTCACTTCAAATGTAGATTTGCTGCTTTCGCAAAACAAACAAATTATAAATTCCATAATTAAAGTATTTCAACGGAACGCTGGTATATATTTCGCAAAAATATCAACTAGAGAAATAAAATTTTGTGATCATTTTTTTCACTTTAATCATATTTATCCAAATCTCATCAACGTATCGAATAAAATATGTCCTATTATCTATTCAAATATAGCAGTTTTATGGCATATTTAAATGAAAACAATAGAATTAGCTGAAACAGACAAATAAAAAACAATAAAAATATATTGTGCATTTAATTTTTTTTCCATTAATAAAAAACTTATGTACAAAAACATCTGATAATACAGTTTCATGATTTTTTTTATTGTTCATTTGTAGTTCAGTTCAATAAGAATTAAGAATGCAAGAAAAATAACCGAAAGCATTTATTTTGAGACATACATTATAATTGATATTAATGATATATTAGTTAATTGCTCCGTTATAGCTTAACAGCATATAATACATACATAACATATAATATAATACAATAGTTATAATTTGTTAATTTTACTAACATCAAGCCAAGGCTCATATTTATATTTTATTTCTGCCTGTTTATGAAATTATTTTTAATTGGAACTTTACCGAAAGATCTGTATGCAGAGTGAGTGAACCGCCAATAGGAACAGATGTATTTTGCTTTAATTCATTCCTTATCTTCTAATGAGATAGTGACATTTGCGCTCATTTATGAACTAATGTCATTTGCTCTCAAATTTTAGGTTTACAGGAATTTAATTACTTTTAGTAGGAAAAGGTGTGCATCTAGAGATACTAGAGAGAATGTATATATACTTTCTGGTAAGAGATGATTGATGGTTGAAAGTAGTTTTTCATGGAATAATCACCATTTTTCCCCAAGGTAAAATTGATAATTACCCATTAAAATCGCGTAAAATATCTATTAGATTTTATTTCTTGATCTATAGAGTTTTGACTTTGACCTGATTTTAAATATGAATAACCGTAACTAGATTTTGAAAACATCAAAAGTAAAGCCATCATGTGTGTATAATGGATATCAACATCGTCAATATTGTGGTAACATAAAGCATGTAGTTATGCGGCGCTATTCAAACAAAAAGTATAAAGGGTCTTTGAAAACCATTCGCAGCGATGTTCTTTTTAAAATACATCATTCTTGTAAATCGATTGAAGCTAAGATTGACTTCAAGAAACATACAGAAAAATTAGAAGGAAAATTTGAGATACTGAGGAATCCGCCCCAAAAATACATTAAGAGGAAATACCTTCCCTTTTTCAAAGTGGTTATTAATTTTTACTGGAAATTCCCGCATCATTATCCATTAACCTTCATTACATAGATACTTGTTGTTGTTACTAATGGCACTTGCCACGGACAAGCTTGCTGACGGCCGTCGGTGATTTTAAGCTGAATGAGCGTCTCTTGTTTTTTGAAGTTGCGACAATTAGGGCCAAGAGTGTGATTTTAGCTACACAATCTTCACACTCGCTTGTACATCCCCTTTTTTACAGGGAGCACATTCATACTCCTCACAGATAGTACACAGAACAACAACAATGCCCTAATCAGGACTTGAGCCCGAGATGCCCAGATCACGAGGAAGAAGCGCTACCTCTTTTCCAGGACACCGGTACATAGATACTAAAGAGCAGTAGAAGGGATTAGCAATGTAGCAGCTATTACTATTGAAATAAACTTTCCTTTTTAAGTGTTAAAACATTGAGCATTTTGCTTTCTGATACGGTTGCAAGTGAATCGGATCTTAGGATTTCAAAAGACAAAAATATTATTCATACATGAAAAAAAAATTCTATTCGAACAAGACGTTTAAATTCTGGCTTAAACGGATTATACCGAACAATTCTTTACGCATAGATATCGGAAGCTTTTTAGAAGTTAATATTATCTTAATTATTTATTCACTTCTCCCTACTAAAAAACAATACTTAGGCAAATTTTTTAACTTTTTAAAAGAGTCTAGTTGGAGCTCCACATGTCTGATCACGGATTTTGAAATTTGTGATCAAACATATATCATTCATTGTATTAGAAGAGGCGGAAATATCATTCACTACATTAGAAATAAAGACTACTAATTTTCATTTTAAGCAATGTTTATGGAGGTACTCGTTTTAAATCCATGGAAGAAATCAAATTCTCATGTGCACAACTTTGGCTTTCGTGTCAGAAGATGAGTGAAGGAAAATCTCAGTATTTTTTATCAAAATTTTATGATTACTTATAGAGAAATGGTTCGAAAATTAAGATGACTTTTCACACACGGAGGCGTTGTAAAAGACTTTATAAAATCAACAATGCTATCAAAGTGTGAATTAGCAAGATGAATTTATTTATTCAGAAATCCCATCCAGGAATCGAAAAATTTGGAGTATTTTTTATGAAAAAGGACGCTGAATATAGTGACCTTAACAGCTCGGAAAGATTTAAAATCGAAGGAAAATATAGAACAAAAAGATACATAAATCTGAACGATCAAATTATCCTACCAGTATGAAAATATTCCTTTTACAGTGATTTAATGAGATGTTTTATTGATCTTTCAAATATAATAAATCTACATAAATAAGAATGAATCGCCAAATGTGGTGCTAAGCGCAAAACTCGAGAACGGCCCGACCAATTCAGCTAATTTTAATATTTCCATTAAGACACAAGGAAGGTTCTTATAGAAAGGGGGAAAAACGGAAAAATTGCAGGGAAAATAGTAAAAACGACATTTTTCTTACTTTCCCGCCAAAAATCTCCAGTTTGTATTATTCAATTGATAATGAGCCGTCCTCTCAGGTACAGAGGTAGCGCATCTTCCTCGTGTTCTGGGAGTCCCGGGTTCGAGTCCCGGTTCGGGCATGGTTGTTCTTCTGTGTGCTATCTGTGAGATATGTGACTGTGCCCCCCTGTAAAAAGGGGCTGTGCAAGGGAATTTGTGATGGGTGTGTAGCTAAGGCGTACTCTTGGCCCTAGTTGGTTCTACTTCGGAAACAAGAGACGCTCATTAGGCTAAAATCTACTGATGCTTTCATCAGAGGGACTTGTCCAATGTCAAATGCCACAAGTAACAACAACAAACGTTAAAGAGGTTAGGACAATATGTTATCGACTGATTAATTCAAAAGATTCTGTTTATTTTCTTACTGTTTCGTGGATTCAAAATTAAACTTTGTTCATTAATAGATTTTTCGGATTCTTTCTGAAATACTTTTGAATTAAAATAAACCAGAATAAAGGAAATTAAAAATTTCTAATATGTATTGCGTTACCCCAACTGTCATAGAAAATTCACGTGTTTGTGTTGCCCCAGTTGGCGTTGAAAATTCACGCATGCGCAATGTGTTGTAATTGTTAACAACTGCGTTTTCATTTTAATTAAAAGTTTAAAAAATACATGTATAATTCTGTTGTAGCTATATCAATCTCGATGGATAAATAAAATAGACTCTACTTGATTTTAAAGAAATACGGACTGGATTTCCTGTTATGCTTTATTTAAGTAAGAATTGTAAATAAATAGTTTTTAGGTTAATTGTTGCTTTTCCATGTGTACAAAGTCGCGGGTAAAAGATCGTTTACTCTAAAAATCTTTTTTAAAAGTACAAAGAAATTTTATTTTAAACGCAATTTTTAATAATAAAGCGAAATTAAATGTGAAAAAATAAATTAGTGTAAAGTTGAAAAAATAAAATGCATAAAATATACATCTCGAATATTATGGATAATTTTTTGTATATTAACTTACTCATTATTTTTTACTTGATTTTTTAACTTCCCATATCAGATTAAAATTGAATTTTAACAGCAATGCAGTAACAAATATTTTATTATATTGCAAATTTTGGTCTGTGAGACATATATTATAGTAATAAAATTTTTTAAATAAATTATTTCCATTTATTTTATTGTATGTCTTTTAATAATAAATTATTTCACCAATTTAAAATATTTAAGCTCTGTAAATATAGAGGACACATGTTTATTGCTAAATTAGTTTTATTTTTTTTAAAAAAAACTATTAAGTATTAACATTCTCTGAACAGTACTGTTATGTCCTGTTAATAAGTTCCTTAAATTGATTCTATTTTGAATCGCGAAAAACAAAGCAAACAATCATCAAAAAATCTAAAAAAATTTAATTATTATTACTAACATTTATTTGCAAAAATAATTGACATTTATTAGATTTTATTGATTTAAAATTTATCAGCATAAAATTGTATTACTGATTTATTTTCAAATTATATTTCGAAACAACAATCATGCTTTTGAAATTCTCTGTCTTTAGGTAATCAATTTGTATGAAAATTTTACCAGTTTGTAAATTTTTATAGTGTGAAAAATATTGTCTTCAGGAGTAAATGGAACTCTTTTTTTATATATAACTAGATGTAAGACAATGTTCACTTATCATCAGTACTCGAAATTTTTAAGAACCGAAGCAAAATAATTATTATCAATTGAAATTAACATCAGTGATGTATTACAATGCGAAAAAAATCTCATTTAATCTTTCAAATATAAAAAATACATATTTCATGCAATATGAGAATCTTTATAAATAATTAAAAAAGACGAAGAAACTATTACTTGTCTACAGAAAAAACATACATTTATTTATACTATCGGTTTGTAACTGATCAATCAGTAACTCTATTGCAATCTGATAATGTAAAGTATCTATTTTAAATTGTCGTTCTTTTTCAAAGGGTTTTTTTAATAAATAAAAATGACAAACTTGTATTTTTTCCCTTAACATTCAAAAATTACAAATAAATGACAGAAATAATTTTTAAAATTTGTCAAATGCGAAATTTTAACTTGTAGGAGGCTTCAATTGATTTGTTTGTAAATTCATTAAAAATTTTAAGGGATCATTAAATAAAAAAAAATTAAGTTTTCCTTTTTAATTAAATACTTTTTACTAAGCTTTTTTATCATTGCATTTTCATTTGCAATTGAGTTGTCTTTAAAGTTTAGATATTATTAATGTTTTGATGATGAAAATATAACTTTACTTGGTGTATCCTTGTCAATACTTCATTCAGCGGTGGCGGGGTGGTCGGCTGTGCATAAGAGGAATTACTACTTTATCTATCTGGATATATCGTGTAAAACTGTAATTCCAACTAAACATTGAAACAAAATATTCTTTTAATTCCTTTCCTGACTAAAATGCAATCAAAGAGGATTTGAAACAATATTTGAAAAGCATGTGCTAAAAAAATGTGAATATATGAAATTTTAGAATAACAAACATCTATAATGATTACTATAATTAGAATGGTGTCAAAAAATGTTAATCTCAATCATTTTAAATACATCATTTTGACAGGAATAAAATTTTCCGAACATTTATCTAAATCCATCTGATAACATAAAAGGAATTAAAATTAAAAAATTGTGCATAAGCGGATTACTTTTATTATGGGATTCTTCCAAATATTACTTTTAAATTATTGCAAATTAAATTTAATTAGTTTCTTCCTAAATCAATTTGGAGATTATGTGTTGGATAAATACTGAATTCTTCTGCAATGACTGGACGTATATTCGTTGATACAACCATATAAGCTGACAAAAATTTTAATAGAATTAGTCGGTAAATGGAAAGATTGACGTATTTCACACAATTACCATTCGATAAGGGTTTGTTTCTTTCACATTCATGTTGAATACCTTAAAAAGAAAAATAGTATGCTGTTCGAAAAATGCGATAATAATAAGTATATATTTAAATCACCAAAACTATTTTTTAAGGAAATTGAGTAATAATGTGTAATTAAGTAGAGTAATAATATTGTCTTTAGTAATGAAGTAGCGATAGAATTTTTTATAGTTTATTTATCTTTATTTTTCAAAAATAATTCTTCAGTTTTTAAACTTTAAAATAGAATAAAATATAAAGTACTAAAATTAAATGATCTATTCAATCAAAGAAAATAATCTCTTAAAATATTTCTTTAAATTCAGTAAAACAAGGCATTCTTTGATTTGCAAGCTCATATCGACACCAAGGCCCTACTTAGTCTTATTGGGGCCCAGGGCAAAACACTGTTAGGGGGCCTCTCTCTGCTTTATTGTTTCAGTTCATTAAAAAGAAACGTAAAATAAGCTTTCTATTCTATTTGGGGGTCCCTCCGATGTGGGGGGCCGGGGCAGCTGACTCGTATGCCACTTTCTTATCAGCACAGAAAGTTTGAATTCAAGTTTGATATTTTGCTGTATTTTTTTTCTTTCTTTGCTCACAAATAATACAATAAAAACACACAGTCTTATTTTTATTCATGAGAATCAATATCTTGGTGTGTTTAAAATCTTTCTGTACCAGTATCTTTTTGTTGCATCATGTTTCGATCCCAATTTATAAAGATTGATGGTTTTTCAAGCTATTTTCTGTGTGAGTTATGTCTATTTGATTTGTTTATCAAATTCAAGCAATGCTTTGAAATATAGTATTAGCAACTTTAGTAATTAAAATCGAAAATATTCATTTAACTTTATTTTTATAGTATTTAAATAAAATTATAATAGCTAATTTAAGTTAAAAAAATTATCACTATGAGCCTCTTTTGCTACTTGCTTTTGATAGTGAGGTATCTACTTGGAATGATAGCTTAAAGATTATTATTTATTTATTAAAATATTTGAACCATCGGCTGGGGCTTTCAAGGACACATCATGAAATTAGAGATATGGTTATGGAAAAAATACGTGGTGCAATAAAAAAATCCCCTTGGCAAAGGTAGATTCCTTTAATCTATGTTAGTATTTTTTTTTTATCGTGTGAGAACTTGATGTTGTTTTTGTTAGGAGTTTTTGGTGTATCCGAAATTTGAAGGCAAAAAATATTCGTTTTTTCATTTATAGCTAGCGAATCACCTGACCCATGACATTTGAGGTTTGTTTTACCAGTATTGTTTGAAATATTTACTTAAAGTTACTATTAGTTGCTCTTTGTTTGTCGTTTCTATGAAATGACGCCATCTTCCAGTTTGTTTACGATTTCTTACTTTTAAATAATTAACCTCACTCACAGAAAATATCGTTTTGTTTTTTTAATTTTTTTTTCAGTTTTAACTATCGCAATTTTGTAAAACGCGACTTACATTTATTCTTTAAGGATATTATAAGTGCATTCTTACTAATTGTGTAACTCAAAATACTGTAAATATTAGAATACAATTTTAATATCAATCTGCATTTCATTCATTGGATTTTACTACATACACAATAGCTTCCAGTAATTGTGAACTTTTCTACGAAATTACTGGTTTTTTTTTAATCTTAAAATCGGTCGAGCTCCAAAACTCTGTTTGCCAGCTAGAAAAATTGAAAGTGAATGTTAAAAAAAATTATCATTAGAAATAGAGAAATTCCGTAATTTTTTCAAACTAGTTAATGACTTAAATGAATTAAGACAAATAATCACTTAAAAAATAATAATGTTCTCACATGATAACTTGAAATTTGCGACCATAGATTGCATTTTTTTTCTTTTTTTCAAATTAATTTCAATCTTTAGACAAGAAACGACAGGGATAATCTTCCCTAAACATTCTCTCATGTCCAACAAATAATTATGTCCTCCCTTTCCTAGCATAATATTGTGGACCTTGGATGAGATCGCGAATACCTTATACGGCATTCACCAAAGTGGTTGACTCACATATATTTGCTAGTTACAAATACAAACCTTTGGCACGAATTTAGTATTTTTACTGAATCTAATCTGAGAATATGTACTTTGGACGGGTTTTTGCTGGTCACTTCACATCAAATTTGATGCTGAATTACAGACTCAAATCACATCATCATCAATCCAGTTGAAAGGCTTGATCCCAACCAAGATGTGAAGTATCTGATTTGATGACAGTTTATGCAGATGGTATCTTCAATTTTTACTTGACAGCGCATCTTTATGTGGAAACATTGTCATTTGTATTTATTGCAACGAGAACTGTATTTAAAGTTTCTACACGATACGAAAAAAAAAACCTTGCACAATTAAAGATCATGGTTGCTTTGTTTTTTCTATGATAGATCTCAATTCTGAATTTTAAGTGGTAATGGATACTGCATTATAGATATCATGGTAGCTATGAATTTTTTCAAAAAGAAAAAAGAGTGTAAGGGATTTTCTCTTTATTTTCGAAGTTGTGAAATTCTTAGAGGATGAAAACTTTTCAGTTTTAACCCTTCAACAACTAATTCTTTTTTTTATTTCAATAAAAAGCATTTTAATAATTATTTTAAATAGGTGATTTTTGTAAGCGTCTTAAAGAATTCATCTTTTGCCTGTGTTAATGAGTAGTTGTGCTGCTTTAAGCCTGGGTGTTTCAGTTGCTGTGGAACAAGTTAACAGTATCTGAATAATTTTGACAAATATCTTTCAGGACTAAATTGTAGATTTCCGATAATTTTAAGTTGAAGAAGCAGAAATTTTCCTAGAAATGACAGTCGGTTTCTTGAGTGGTCTCATTCTCAGATTTTTTAAATATTTCAAATTGTTTTGCACTTCTATATCAGGCTTTGAACAATTAGAAAATTTTCTTTTGGCAGTTCTTAGGTGATTTTTGGTAGGTAATTTTCTTTGGATAAATTCTTCAGCATTTAAGGCAACATCAAAGTTGGAGAATTGAGGAGTTGTTGGTAAGTGTTTTGCAAGAATTGTGATCGAAGGATAAGAGTTTGTGTGATTGATTTCTGAACTGTCTATTCTAGTTTTGAAGAACCCGGATGTTTATTGAAAGGGCTCTGTTGCTTAGGATTTTCCTTAAAGTTAGGATAAGAGTTAAGAGGTTATGTTAAGTCAATTTATGCTTAAATTTCATATGTATACGGTTCATAATGGGGAGCTGGATTTACTAGAATGAGGTGATTCATCACGCTCAGATGGTTCTCTGTCAGAGGGTAACAATACGATGCCTGTTATCATTTTTACATTTAAAATGACAGTAGAGAAGAACAAAGTTCAAAATGACGGAATATAAGGGTGAAATGATAAATTTATTGATAATTTTAATTCATAAGGCATCAAAAAAAGAGGTGGACTTCAAGATGTCATAGAGACTTAATCAGATCGAAACAGATCAAATTAGCCAGGCAATCTGGAAGACAAGTCTATACATAAAATCTCACATATTCTGTCTTATTTTCACCCGCTTAAAAAGCAGAATATCGTGACGTCATCACTCATTTCTTTCACCGCTGGTTCTCCTTTTCCGTCATAGTACTTTTTATGGATCTTCATAACAGTTCATTTATACGGCACGTAATTTTATCAACAAGTTTCCACAATTTTAAATTTTTACGAGACGCAGTTGTTTACAAATTAAGAGAATAAAGGTAGGGTGAAATTTATTTATTTTTATCTAGGCCAATTCATTTTCTGCTTATAATTTTACGCGACACTTGACTTGAATTCTTTCTTTTTTGAACATAGTTTCAATTAAATTAATCAAACTTAAAAAAATAACATTGGAAAAGATAAAGTATTTTTTGACTTCCTCTCGACTTCTTAAATAAGATAGAGGATTCTTTGCTAACTGAGTTTCCCCAATGTATACTGTCTGCCGTCAGTATTTACAATCAAACGAAAATATTTTCATATTATAAAAGTTGACAAATTAAATATTTGTCCTGAATCGTTCTTTCCAATTCAAACCTTAACAATTTTCCTACTAGATTTTTAAATCAGGTCTGTTATCAGTTTATATTTGTTGATTTTCCATTTTGTTTTTATGGAAAGGAAATATATTGTTACGAGCGAGCAAAACGCACGCCAAAGGTGAAAACGCTGACCGCGCTTCACGGGATACTCCGCGCCAACCGGGTTGACTTGGCGGGAAGAATGCTCTGGTAACCCCGAGAGAAGTCTGGCTGCGCCGAGGTTTTTCTCCCTTACCGCGGAAACCTCTCGGAACTTCCGCCGTAGCACGGCCACGCTTTCGCCCGACTATATAAGAGGTGGGTTGCCTCTTCCTGGCAGTCGATCGCTCAAAGTGGATCTCGCTCTTTGAGAAGAGAAGCGTTTCGCTTACTTGTAGCTTTTCGCTTGAGCTGTGTTTGCGTTTGCTGTTAACGCTGTGTTATTGAGCTCGCTGTGATTGACTGTTGCTGTGCTATACTATAGCTGTTCTGCAAACCGTGTTTATTGTGCGTAAGACTTGTATTTACGCTGTAAGTGACTGATTATTGCTGGACTGTGTTTTCTGAAGTTTTACTTTTCCCAAGTCATCCTGTATATACCTGTAAATAGCTGTAAATAAATTTGTTTGTGCTGTCCTCATATAAAGTCCATTCAATCCGAACCCGCTACGCTAAAAACGCAACAATATAAATGGAAATCTAAAAAAAATTATAGATTGAAAGTTCGATTAGAAAGTTCGATAAGAATAAATTCTATAACGGTACATATTTTTTATTGTGTTTAGAATAAAAATTTATCAAGTTGAGTAAATTTCTGCATCGAATGATGCTAAATGAATGGTCACCAAAAATAATCCTTTGCTGTTTTAAATTTTGCATATTTTTATCGAGTTTTTAATAGAATTCATAAAAATTTTATTTATAAACATCTAGTTCTATGCCTATTTGTGGGGGCTTTCGGGTAATCATGCGTTTAATACACAATAAATAATACATAACATGATAACAATATAAATAATTCATATGATGAACAATAACATAAATAATGCATCACATGAATAATCTTCATGCATATAAAAGATAATGCAATATAGATAAAATGCAATGAAAAATGACCAATTGTGAATAAATCCATTTGTTAAAAAATTAACTCCTTGGAAAATGTCGTTCGTTTCAAAATTGTCTTCTTTTTTGTTGCAGAAATTTGCGAACACTTCATTTAAATCAGCATGACAAGTAACGAGATCACGAAAAAATATTGAGTTACGTGAAATTTCTGACACAATCTTCCTTTCAGATTTTTCAAAATTGAAAGGCAAGGAATCTTGATTTTGAAGATTGCAAAGAAATCTTCTTAACAATAGTTTCTATTGGATTTTTAGAAATTCTAATTAAAGCTTCCTTTTCTTATTTATTTTAGAGTTTTCTAAGGCTCAACCGAATTTTTATGGCTTAAGAAGCCAATTTTGTAAATAAATTGACTAAGAAGAGAGAAAAATCAGTGCTTCAATTTAGTCGTTTTAAAGCTATTTTTGAATGAAATTTCGATATGATAATTACATTTCTCAAATTTAATTTTAAGGAAATTTACATCCACATCTGTATCGCTTAAGCTTGAATCTAGTTAGATTTTCTTCAAATTTTTCGATGTCATGCGTTAGTTTAGCAGCTAAAAAAATCGACGAAAAAAAAAGGACACTACCATATAATTTATCAAAGCCAGTACATTGATTTTTTTTTTTTCAATTTGTGTCAAAGAGGGAGTTAAAAGATTTTGTAACATACTTTTATTAATGCTTTTAAAAGTAAAGCTGTTTTAGTTTAAGTATTTTTTAGAACGTTACTGGTATAAAATTAAAATTTAATTAATAGACAAAAATAATTTAAAAATAATAATTGTTAATAAACGAAAAATGAACTAATGAAAAATTTATAATTCCATCTTTTACAAGTATAATTTAGTTTAGATATTTTAACGCTCTTTTTTAAAAGCAACACTAGGGCTTTTGTGGACGGATCTCTTAATTTTGAACTGCGGTCAGATGACGAGGACGACACCTAAGCTGGAGCCCAATTTTTGAATTCTTTTGTTAATTTTATACTTACGTAATCAGAAGTAATTTTTTGCATCCTCAGCTACCGCAAGTGATTACCCTTTTGTTCACTTGAGTGCTGTTCAATCAGAACTTTTAAATCTGTGTCATTTTATCATTTATTTTGAATAGTTACCATATTCAAAGTGCCATGTTCTATTTATTTATGTTACAAAACTTATTGAAATTACTGCCAATTAATTTTAATATGAGTTATTTTACTATGAATTATTACAATTGCTAACAACGTATGTCTTTACGGATACTACGGCCACATAAATATCTGAGTGTTTACTAAACAGAGGCTTGAGAGTTAAAGTTATATTAACGGTCCATTTTAAATCAACACAAGGTATATTTTGGGACAGACCTCATAACTTTGAACCGTGTTCAGATGACGAGGACGATGCCTGACGATGCCCCCTCAAAACTTCCACACCACACCACACCTGCGGGAGGAGGCTTGGTCAAGGTAGATTTAAAAGAGGCTTTAGAAGAAAGGTAAGAAGATTTTGAAAAAGCAGAATTAGTTCAAAAACCATTTTCTATGAATGTGTTTGTTTACCATTGATAGTAATTGTTATGTTTTTTTTTAGGAATTGATAGGATTTTCAATAATATGTCATGAATTTTCTCAAACCATTTATGGCTCTTACACGAAGCTCAAGAGATTTCATATTCCTATCGTAAATAAATAAAGCCAGTAGTGACTGCATGCAGTTATTAAATCAAAGTTAAAGAAATTTTAGATTTAATGTTAATTTTGCCGTATCCATTTGTGTTTTTGGTGGTGGTTTAGGCATTTGAATTTTTTAAGGCATTTAAGAAAATTTTCCTTTTTTTTTATTTATTTTCATTTGCATCCGAATGACTTCTCATAGAATTAAATTATTTATCTTTATAAAGCGATGTTTTTGATTGTTTAATTTTGCTAAGCATTGTTATCGCTTAATTGATCATTGCTGAACATCATTGATTATTGAGATAAAAGCATGTAGAAATGCGTCTACTAAAATTGTTTTCACTAATCATATTACATAAAAATGACAAATTCTGAACATGAAGATATAAGTTCTTTTAAATATATTAAGAGGGTATATAGTAGAGATTTACATTTTTTCAATCTTACTCGCATTTTTAGTCCAATTAAGAATACTCTCAGGCCTTTTATTGAAAACAATAAAAATTCTACTTCAACAACTATCTTTTTTTTTCTATTCCTGCTATTAACTTACAATCCCCTACATATATATATCTTGTTCAAATTTTCAATCGTTAATAAAGTACTTTTTATTCATCTAATCAAGTTCAATTAATTTTTTAAAACTTGTTGTAGATGACATCTGATGTTAATACAGTTTTTTTTAAATATTAATTCGTTAATTTTTTATTAATTAATTAAAAACTAATTTTCTCGCCTTTATAAAAGTACTTTATAGTAGTTGTAATTGTTGGTTCGGAATAGCCTGGTTGGTAGGGCGTTGGATTCGCATCCCTTGTGCTGCGAGTTCGAACCTGGTCATAAAGTTCTGTAGAGGGTAATACCATTGGGGATATTGAGTCAAAGGTTATCGTTTTTCAGAAGTAAGATAAATTCTTTATTTTCAAAATTTTATTAGAGTAGATGATATATAAGTTTAAGGACGTAACTTAAATAAAGATGAATTTTCGGAAAGAAAAATACTAAACAGTTATAAATATTCATTTAGTTAGCTTTATCAAAATCGTTTCTCCAAGTTCTCCATGTCGGGAGTTATACCACTGGGGGTAATGAGCCGAAGGTGATTGTTATTCGAGTGCTCAGGGGTCCATACCCTCAAAGGCTACTGCCCCATTCCATCTGTTGTAAAGAGGAACACGAGAATAACAATTGTAATTATTTAATAAAAAATAACTAAAATAAAAAATTTCATAAGTTCCAAAAATTATTTCAATATCCGAAATAGGAATTGATTTTAAAAAATTGTTTTTAATATTACTTGTTCTCATACTGTATTCATTTTTAGGTGGCTTTTCTTAACCGGATTTTTATTCAGCTTCGAATGGATCGCTCCATTATCTCCCAGCTGAATAAACTTGAAATCAGAACATTGAGAATTTTACGAAAAATTTTCTGAACAAGTACTTTAAAAAATGCATATAATATAAAGCAATTAATTGGAATCAGCAGATGTTTTTTTTCTTGCTTTCTTGTTTAAAAATATAAGTGCTTTCTTTGTCATAGCAAGCTGAATACTAGTTCTTGTTGAGACGTTCTGACCATTAATGTTTCCGTTGAAAAAATTATCTCATTTAACCCTTCTTTGCATGGTGATGGAAATTCCCATCCTAATATTTAGTAAACAAAAAATTGGGATCAAAGCAGATGTATCGATTGTAAATTGTTTCTAGCATCTTTTTTCACGACTATTCCGTAATAAGAAACGTAGCTGTCAAAAAAAAAATCAAATGACTCAATCATTACCTGTGGGTTTGAACTTGTCATTCTGCAGTTTTTTGTGGTGGAAGAAACGTGCGATTTCTGAAAAAAAGTTTATTACTAATCTGAGATATTTTTTTTGTAATAAAAACGATAACGAGTGAAGAAATTTAGAAGAGAGGGATATTGAAAATTTTGTACTGAGCTTAGGATGTAAATTTGCACGATGATGGATATTTCCATCACACTGTTTCTTAATTATTTTATATTATACATTTATATTAGGATTTTTTTAACATTTTCACTTACTCTAGAACATGAATTATATCACTCTGATTTATTTTACTTAAATAGAAAAAATCATGCAAATAAGAGTAAAAAACTAAAATAAAACTCAGAAATATTTAGTTATTATGTTTTTGTATGCTGATTAACATTAATTAGATTATTGTTATTTGGGATTTTAGAGCACCTGAATAAATTTTAAAAATTAATGACGAGCGAAAAACGTGTGTTTCGTATACGAGATCAATTGAAATTCACATAAATAGCATATAAAATAAAAACATGAGGGTTGTTAAAATAGTAAAAAGCAAATGAAAGCCAATTCCGGGGTTAAAGAATGAAGTGAAAATAAGAATGAATCGCATGGAGGCTTTCGTAATTTTCACATCGTTAGATCATTCGTTCGAGATTGCCGTCATCAATCCTTGAATTCACATCGCTTGTAGAGTAATTCAAAAATGATCTTAGGCATAGGCTTGTTTAAAACAGATATCTTATTAGGAAATTTACTAAACAGTATGTTTAAATATATAAATTCATGTATCCAAAATTTACACCATCGTATTGAAAGAAATATTTTAGCATATCTTAATATAGTATTTGAATTCATAAATACTGCAATTTATTATTTGTTATTTCATCAAAATCATGAACGGAAAGCATACTGAGGATTTAATAAAAAGAATTAAACTTTGTGTTACTTCTTAAATCGCAGTTTCTTTTAGAGGTTAAAAAAATCACTTTTATGATTAATTATCTATTTATTTATTGCTTACGCAACATAATATAACACAAGCAGCTTTAAAATTATTTCATTTATTCGCAAATTCTCAACACTTTTTTTGCGAAATAAATTAGAGTGATATAATTCATGCCCGAGATTAAAGGAAAAATGTTTTAAAAAATCCTAGTATAAATGTATAATATAAAATAATTAAAAAAGCAGTAAGATGGAAATGTTCATCATCATTCAAATTTATATATTAAGCTCAATACAAAGTAAATAAATAAAAATAATGTATGCATCATTTTTATTTCTGATGAGAATTAAAAAACTTTTTTTTCCTATTTAGACACAAATTAATCTCATATTTACTGTCACCCCCTTTGTATTTATGCGTATTTCAGCCGGAATGACCCATCTACTTTTGGTCAATCTTCAATGTCCCTCTCTTCTAAATTTCTCTGCGAAAATAGCAAAATAAACATAGTAAAAAACATTTTCGTAATACATTAGAAGTGAAACAATTGCATAGTGATGTAAATTCCTATCACATGACTTTGGGAATATTAAAAATTATTATATAAATTGCACAGAAAATGACAGAAACAACAACAAAAACAAAACTTTTTTTTCCTCTCTCATTATCACTTTTCACGTTTTCTCCAACCACAACAAACAGCGTAATGCCAAGTTCAAGCTTGTGACTTTTTTTGACAGCTACCTTCCTTATTACACAATAGTCATGAAAAAAAGCTACCAACAATGACCAATTTGCAGTACCCCTGTTTTGAGTACAGTTTTTTGTTTACTAAACGTTATGGTAAAATTTCCTTCACGCAAAAAAGGGTTAAACTACATTCCATTATTAAAATTTAAAACGCTACAAATCCCTATTTGGTCATTTCTTTAAATAAATAGCACTGATTTGGGGAACACAATTAATCTGAAACCAAAATCTCTGATGACAACCATTTTCAAACGTAGGGAGTGATGATGGAATTGCTTGTCTCCATTTGCAAACCATCAAAAGTTGCTCTATGAGCATTTCATTAGGAACCCATGAGTAATAATTCCCACGTTGCAGCACATGAACGATTCCCGGTGTTTTGTCTCGGGATTGGCTGAGGCAGACTCGGTGGGACGAAACGAAAGGATTTTGTTGGACAAATAGAGGTGGAAGCGGTGCATTTGTTTACCTCTTGTTGTTAGGTTTGGGAGGAGCTGCCAGGTGTGAAATGCGATCAGATTGTTCTTTCTGATTTAATAGTTCTTGGGAGTTCTCTGGAATCGGATGCCCAGTGATCTAACTCTTGATTTTCTCATAGAAAACATGAACGAAGTTTTCATGTCCGAGGTAGGTTCACTTTTTGCTCTTCTTTCAGCAATCAGTAGCAATTCTCCTACTGGAAAAGGGTTCAATTTATTAAATATTTCATTAGTTTTTGCCAAATTAAAGCATTTTTATTTGTTCGTAGATAAATGCTTGATAATTTTATAGCTATTTTTGCTTAACGTATTATTCTATTTTCTTCTCTTCGATAAGGGG
>JAOUZG010030883.1:61797-89070 GCA_026289955.1 Argiope argentata | reverse complement strand
TTTTATTTGTTCGTAGATAAATGCTTGATAATTTTATAGTTATTTTTGCTTAGCATATTATTCAATTTTCTTCTCTTCGATAAAGAGGAAAAATGATTCTAGCAGAATCCGTTATGTAATGATGATAACAATAAAAAAGTGGAGCATTATTATTACAGTTATTAATTTGTATTTTAAAAAATTGTGTCATAATTATGAGATGAATTAAGTAATTCCTTATACAGAACGTATCATCTTTTCCTTATGAAGAAAAAAAATACAGACCTTTAATCTAGTTTAAAATTTTATTTCTATTCTTTCAGTTGTCAATAGCAATTTCTCCTACTGGAAATAGGCTCAATTCATTAAATATTTTATTTGTTTTTGACAAATTAAAGCAATTTTATTTGCTCGTAGATGAATGGTTAACAATTTTATTGCTATTTTTGCGTAGCATATCATTCAGTTTTCTCCTCTCAGATAAAGGGGGAAAATACTTTTAACGACTGCATTATGTAATGATATTAAAAATGTGGCGCATTATTATCACAGTTATTAATTTGTATTTAAAAAATGTTTGTCAAAATTATGTGATGAGCTTTGATTGGAAATATATTTCCAATTTTAATAATTGAATGCCATTGCTTAGACAGAACGTATTGTCATTTCCTTGTGAAAAATACAGACCTTAAAATTTTATTTGATGACCTAATAATGTTTTTCATATTCGCTTTAATAAAAGCTAAATAAAACAAGTAATTTTTTAAAAAACAAATACCTTTATAAAAATGATAGTGTTCATACTTAATCACATCAACTTTTAATGGAAAGAAAGTTTGTGATGAATTAAAGGATTTTCAGATGACCTTGAATTTCTGAAATAGTGATGATTTACTGATTTAAGACTACCAACCTCTTTATATCTACACTATTAAATTATGAAATAATTTTTCATCACTTGGATTTTTTTAATAAATTTTATCAAATTACAAAGGTATTAAAAATTGGTTTTGATAATTGGACGGCGTTTATATATCAGAATCGAGAATGTTTATTTTAAAATATGAACAGGCGAATTTTGATGGAGACTTTATTTTTATAATAATAGCTGGCTATATTTTACAATATTTAAAATTTTCATTTTAAATTTTAAATAAAAAATTACCTAATTTTTCCTACATGTGAAATCTTGAATTCAAGACTTCTTCACTTATAATTAAGTTTCTCCTGACATATTTCATTACTAATGGCCATTCGAGATCAGTTAGTTAGCCAGGAGTAAAGCTTTCTAAAATTTTCATTTAAATATTTATGTACTTTGGTTTTTAATAGCTCTTTCGTCAAAACATTTTTATGCTTCATATTTGGATAATCACATAACTCAAATTATCATAGAAACCTTGCGATATTTTTTTCATTGTACTATATATATCTCTAATTTGCTGACTGCTGCCGTTCGAATTTGAAATGGAAGGGATAAAACTTTAATAAATATAAAAACTTTTTTGCTGAAACCAAATATATATTTTTATAAAATGACTACAGATGTGTACCATAGATTTCTTTTTAATATAATTCATGAAATATCTCAAATTATTCAATAAAAACTTCTGTGATTTATCATAGAATTGAGTTTTAACTTCAAAAAGATTTAAGTGTAATAAATAATATTTCATTTTATTTGAATCATTAAATTCACTTCTGCAATCATGAAGTCTCACTTTTATAAAGTCCTTCGATTCTATAAATCATATTCTGAAAAATTATTTTGACGATCTAACGTTTCAAGCTACTGTCATCAAGCTTGATCGAATTATAAAACTTTAAATATCAGTATTTTAGATCAATAAACAATTTCTTCATTTAAGACAATCGATCTCGAAGAAAGTACAAGCGCTAATTGGCTATTTTCTTCATAATAGTCGATGCAGATGATTAAAATCTCAAGTTTTATAGAAATAAATTAAAGGATTCAAATTTTACCCACTCAACATCAATGGCGAAAAAGTGAAGCTTTTTTTTTTATTAAAAATATTAGAGTCTCAAAACTATTGCATTAAATATAACTCACAGAACAAAGGATATCTATAAAAATTAAAAAATCGCAATTCATCGGAAAATTAATTGACTCAAACAACATAAGATATTATTTATTTCGTTAAAAAAAATTTACAAATACACGCCAATTAATAAGGTTTTAGATATTAGCTGTTGGACCCTTATTAAAGCAGATATCCTGTTTATATCAAGCCTTAGAGTATGCCTTAAGTGAAATTGAATTATGTAATTAATAATGTAGCTATTTTAAAAGTCACGCTAAACTTTTTCTCGCATTCATCTTTTTGGAAAGTATTACATTTCGTAAAAACACTTGTTGAATATTAAAGTTTTATAGGTTTTATTTGCATTAATAGTTAGTTAATTTTTTAATTGAGCTTTTGTCAATATGAGGGCAACATGACCATAATTTTTTTCCATCCGCGCATAGCTTATTTGTGCAGGCTAAATTTTGTTTTTAATTTATGCCAAATAAATTGTTCAAAAATTTGGTTCAGTTATTTTTAAAAAGTTCTTTAAAAATGGAAAATTTATAGCATTGGTATCATTAAAAAGATAATTTTTTGAACTGTAACTTAACGTAATAACCATTTTTGTGTGATAAAACTTTCAGAAGTCGTATCGAAAAAACGACGAAATTTCCCTTAATTTTTAATTAATTAAGATTCTAATTGAAAATTTTAAAAAATGCTCCGAGGTGCACATTCCCAACCTCCAAGGTATATACTTGCCAAATTTTGTAGTCGTAAATCACATGCACATAGTTGTAGTGAACCAACACACACAAACACATTCATCTTTATTATAAGTATAGATGTAGAAGAATTTGAATTGAAAATCCGTATCTTTTTTGTAGACATAATTCCTATAAATTACTCCTTTCTTATAGCTAATTGCTTATTATTTCTTGTAATCAACGGTGTATTATTGTTTTTATCTACGATTTCTCTTTTTCTTTTTTAAAAATATAATTCTGATTCAAAATAGCAAATTTATGTTCATGGGTAATGTAATGATTTATGTTGTATATACTTACGTAAGAAAATATACTCTATTAAAAATTATATTACAAATGTCGCAAAGCTTTTCCGTAATTTTATTTCTTCGTTATTTCCTTTTTCAAAATACAGAAAACTTATAAGAGTATTTTTTAGTATGTAAATCTTGATTATTTCATATTGAATGAATTGTACTCAAGTTTCTCTTCATGGCCTTCGAGCATTTTTTATTACAAATCAGAATTTATATATCTTAAAGATCCTTTTCTATTTATTCATCATAATTCTTCATAAAGTTACATAAACTTCTAAAATAATAAACAACTGGTAACATTATGCTAAAGGCAAAAGGCATTAGACGTTTTGTCTTTTACAGTAAAAATGGTTTGACCACTCCAGAAAGTGAAATTACTGAATAATGACAAAGAGCTTCCTCTTTAATTTTATAGGCTAATTCATGTGCTGATTTTGATCTCAACTATCCAGCACATGTAGCGTTTATCGATAATTGTAAATATCGGTTAACAGACAGAGAGAGGCTCATTTTTTATGGGAAATATCAACTTTTTAGCAATACTTTCACGATATTCTATAGTTCAAGATCATAAGAGGTCGTACAATCAACAAACCACACATAATCTTCAAATAAGTCTGTAAAGACTGAAGAGAGTTGAAAAGATTTATGAATAAGTTGTTTTCTTGCGAATAGAAACAATTTTATCTTATCATTTCACGAAGATGCTTTCTGTTGCTGTTCAATATGGCTCATGCCTGCTTCAATAACAGACTTGTTTCAAATCATTCTTGTCTGTTTTACAAGCATGCTCATTTTATCGTTCATCAAACCTAATATATTCTTGAATAGAGATCTTTCGTTGAATTTGACGGTGGAGCTGATCTCTTAAATTTCTTCTAACGAAGATTTTGTTGTCATCATCAGGGAAGCTTATTGCACTTATGAAACCTATTCCTAATATGTTTATTAGGAATTCCTTTATGTTTATTCTATTCCTTTATGTTTTAAAATGCTTTAGACTGAATCTCTAATTAAGGGATCGCATCTAAATTCCGATAGACATGATCTATTAAATCCACATATCTGAATGATGTTATTCAAATCCACATTTGACGTCAATTTCCTTCTGAAATCTTCACCAAAAGAGTCTAATTTATCATTAAAATCGAATCTGAATTTCTGATTGAATTCTTCCAACTAATGTTTTCAAGGTTAATTGAGTTTAACATCTGAAATCTATCTATAATAAATCTTAAAAGTTGTAAAGTTTCTCAATAACTGAAAGCAATGCAATTGAACAAAATTTAATTTCACTCACACATTTTGGATTTTAATGCAAATTTAGACATGGTAATGTTATTTGCTATCTAGCCCTAAGTTGCTATCTAAGTTATTTAAGCTATCTAATTTGCTTATTCCTAAGTTACGATTTGAAACTCAGTGATGCATATTACTGCTTCAAGTGCAGAAAGACTATTTTCTCACGTGATGGAAAGCTCACTCAGATTCACACGTTTTGAATTGTAATGCAAATTTAGACATGGTAATGCTATTTGCTATCTAACCCTAAGTTGCTATCTAAGTTATGTAAGCTATCTAATTTGCTTATTGCAAAGTTACAGTTTGAAACTTATTGATGCATATTACTGCTTCAAGTATAGAAAGAGTATTTTCCCTCATGATGAAAAGCATTTTCTTGAGATATTTCGCAAAAAGTTAATTTAGTTTTCAGTAAGATTTTAGGTATGTTTTAAATTCATTTTTATATTTCATTCTACACTTTAAACACACAAAATTTTTACCCATATTGATGATTTATTAAGTACTTTAAATTAGTTTTTGAAATGGGAATTTTTAAATTGATTTCATTTGTATTGTTATTGACACTTTGGAATGTTCTTGTAATTTTGGAATTCATAAATAATTATTTCTGACATACATTTTGAAGTTCAGGATCTCAAACTATTTTACAAGAGATGTCAAGCAGAAGTTCTGTCATAATATACATTTCATGTAAAATGAAGTAAACCATCCCTTTGAAATGTAAAAGCTCGTCAGAAAAATTGTTTATCAAGGAATTTCAATTCTTCCTTAATAAAAATTTCATCAGATATTGAATTACTCTGTCTTATTTAATTACTGAAATTAATGCCAAAGCAATTTGGTTTTGGACATTCGTGGTGCAACAAAATTGTTGACTGATATAAAATTATATATTTATAAAAAGGTTCAAGAAAAAGAATTGTAAAATTAAGTTTTATAATTACTTATTATTCAAGAGTTGTAATTACTTATTGTTCAAAAATACAGTTCATTGTGTATCGATATTCAAATCGGCCGCTCATAAGGATTCATTAAAACTACTGGTTTTGTTTCCATTATTATACTTAAACCAAACTGAAAGTAAATTTTATTCATTATTTTGCTAAACAAATTATTAGTAATTTCTTAATAGTTATATCATTACTTCTTAATATTTATATATTCATGTAAAGAAAATATAAATTTAATTAAATATTTCATATTTGTGTGTATAAAGATAGAAACTAAATTTTTAATATAATTTCTATTTTATATTCATAAAATATAAATCTTTTAAAATCTTTGTTTTTGTGTCTGTATACAACAGTTAATAAAATCAATTATTTTTAATGCGAAGCAAAACAGAAATTTTACCCAAAATTATTGAAACGAAAACAATTTTTTGTTATAATTGCGTTTGTATTTTTATTAATGTCAATAATAACAACTAGATATCAGTATTTATTTATTTATTTGTTGATGGATATATCGTTTATTACAAAACTTATCGGATTCAAAAAAGTATTCAGAATGTCAAAAAACGGTTAACTTATCCTGAGTTTGAAAATGTTTGTTACAATGAATTTCTTGTTTGCAAGCACAATGAATGTATGGATAGATATAGATGTCTACCATATAAAAATAAAAATTATAATAATTTTACACTTTGCTTTGTCCATTCTTTGCATAATTTATTTTTGTGTGAATTAAATCAAGGTTATATAATTCATATTCCAGATTAAAGGGAAAATGTTATGACGACAATCTTGATGGAATGATCTAATGATGTGAAAATTACGGAAGCCTCCATGCGATTCATTCTTATTTTCACTTCATTCCTGAACCACGGAATTGACTTTCATTTGCATTTTAACAATCCTCATGTTTTTATTTCATGTAATATTTATGTGAATTTCAATTGATCTCGTATACCTAACATGAGGTTTTCGCTCTTCATTAATTTTTTTAAATTTATTCTGGTGCCATAAACTCAAAACAACAATAATCTAATTAATGTTAATCAGCATTCAAAACATAATAACAAATCTTTCTGAGTTTTATTTTAGATTTTCCACCTTCTTTGCATGATTTTTTCCATTTAAGTTAAATAAATTAGGGTGATATAATTCATGTTCTAGATTAAGGGAAAATGTTAAACAAATCCTAGTATAAATGTACAATATAAAATAATTAAGAAATATTGAGATGAAAATATCCATCATCGTGCAAATTTGCATGTTAAGCTCAGTACAAAACCTACAATATTCTTGTCTTCAAAATTCTGCCCCTCGTTATCGCTTTTATTTGCAAAAAAAAAAAAAAATCTAGAAATTGCACGTTTCTTTCAACCGCAATAAACAGCGGAACGACAAGTTCAAATCCACTGTAATGATTGTGGTTTTTTTACAGCTAAGTTATTTGTTACGCAATAGCAACAAAAAAAGTTACCAGCTATTACCAATTTATAATGCACCTGTTTTGGGTACAATTTTTATTTCACTAAATGTTAGGATGGAAATTTCTTTCATCATTCAAAGATTGGTTAAACCTTCGAAATATTTTCTAGTTTTGGGAGCTGATATCTTCTTTTAATCTAATTATTATTAAAAATTAGGAAATGGGGATTCAATTCCTTTATTTCGTTCTATAATCATTCAAATCTTTCTTGCATGAAAGGAATTTTATGCATTAATTTTATTTGTTACGCAATAAATTGGGAAGCGGTCATCTTCTACAAAAGTTTTAGCTATTGTTGAAATTTCATATTCGCAAGAAATTATTAGAAATTCACCCAATGTATTCTGATGATTTCTACCTATAGGAAAAGGATTATTTGTTGATTCGAATTAATTTTTGAGTTGCACAATAGATCAGTGAAATTTAGAGTTCAAGGACATACATTTAGAAAAAAGCTTCACTGTTAAAGTCGTGCTCTTTCCCCTTTATACGTAGAAGCGAATAACATGCTTCCAGTCTATTAGTTGTGGAACTGGGTCCACATTAAGTGATGCACTGAGATATAAAATTTGCTGAAGCACCAGCATTTAATATTTAGCACTGATGAACAAAAAAAAAATAGAGCAATTGAAATTTAATAGCATAACTGTATTTTAAGAGACTATTGATTTTTTTTTTTTTGCTATATTCAGATTTATTTCAGGAAGAATTACATTTTTGTCCGAAACATGTAATAAAAGAAGTTTTCTTGTAAAAAATAAAGTATGGGAAATTTTTGAGTATTAGTTTGTTTTATAGAACACAAAATTCGTTCCATGAAACGCATTTGCTATTATCAATGTTAACTCTTTGCACTCCGAAAAATAATTAGATGCAAAATTATTCACCTAATACAAAAATTTGTTTATTGCTATAAAAAATAAATAGATATAATTCTTTTAAGTCGAATTTCTTTGAAAAATTAATCTACATCTCTTAACCATTATGTAGGCGTTTTTAACAATTAAATTTGAAAAATAAATAAATAAAACGTCAAAATTATGCAAAATCTTGAAAGTTGAGTCAGAGGCACCATCGGAGCGCAAAGGATTAATAAGTCGTAAAAGATTTTAATATCTGGCTTAATATTAAGACAGAAACAAAAGCAATGCATTTTTTATGTAATTAAAAAAGAATTTTTTTTAATCTCAATCAAAAAATATTTTATTCTTCGAAAAAAAAATGAAAAAATTTGGTGCATGGTGTGATAATTTGTTAATAAGGGATTCTCTCATTTTCGATATTTATATTTGTCGGGGAGGGGGGGGGGTATTTTATTTGGAAGACTTGAAATCGTTTGGAACAGCGGCCTTCTTCCATATACGGATTTCAATTGATTTTTAGACAAATTTCAAATCTATTAAATGTATCTATGTTCCTGAAACTCGATTTTACAACAGAAAAATACGAGATAGATATTAAGAAAAAAAGATCAATCAATTGCAATTGCTTAGTTTAGAAAAATGTCTTAATAAACTTTTATACAACCAACGGGAATATTTTCTTCAGAATTCAACCTGGCCCCAAAAAGAAAATCGAGTATAGTATTGGACAGATTGAGATATTTCTACAATTATGAATTCTTCTACGAAACCTTTCATTTATCTAATTCATGAAATGTCACATTCGTATACATACGAATAAGCAGCCAGTCAATCCTATGAAGGATTTACTCCAAAAAAAATCTACTTACATCTTTACTTTAGAGGATTTCATGTTCACATGCAAAAAATCAATCATTCTTACAAAATTTGAATGAAATCTACAAATTAATATAAGACAAACAAGCTTCATCAATCTACTGCGTTATCGTGTTCGCTTTCACATTTCGTTCAAAATTTGACAGAAATCAACAAGCGTCCAAAAAGACAACAGTTCTTCGCTTTCATATAGACATCCATTTGTACACTAGTGTCTAATGTTAGATTCCGATTCAAATGGCACTTTTTTGTGTGTATGTGTGTTTTATTTAAACATTTAGAGTGAAAGATTCATAAAAGAATCATTGGGAGTAATAAAAGAATCTCGTTAAATCCAATCAGTTCCACGAAAGAAATCTTATTTTAAAATTTTTGCTTGAATCAAAATTTAGAATTTCTTTAGATTATGCGTTTATAACGATTACCAATAAGTAATTTATCCATTTAAGGCATTTTTTATGTCTTTGTTTTCTCCTAGCTATAAATTTTTAAATTTAGTACACAGACTTAATGCATTCTTGGTCATTAATTTATAACCTATTAGTAAGTTTGGATGACAAAAATTAATCTTTAGAAATTAAAAGGAAAACTTCAACATAAAAAGTCGGTAAGGAAACAATCTTACGTTTAGTAATAATGAAGTCATTCTTCTCCAAGAGTTACGCTATGTAACCAAGCAGCTAACGGAGTCTTTCAACTGGGACGATCGCATTATGTAGATTCAGAATGACTAGACCGTTTATGTACATTTGGAACTGCATGGATTGACAACTGATACGTAAGTAATTGTATTAGTGATGGATTCGACAAGTCTTTTGAGCTTTTTGTTTCAGAAACTGTTTTTTTTTAATAAAGGCAATTTTAGAATTGTGAAAGAGCATGAAAATGGAGAAAAAAATTGCAATTGCCAGTCATGAATCATACCTTATATTTACCCGCTTGTTTCGAACAACTTAGAAATACCATTAGATTATTTATCCTAATATACAATTGAAAATAAAAAGATTTTCTCTTCGTACCTGGTTTTATTTATTGCAATTGATAAAATAATCTACAATACTGTACAGAAACGTTTCGACGGTATTCGGAAAGCTAATCATGTACTAGAAAGTGTAGCAAACTTCAAACCAGTGAAGGTCATTGACCAAGTCAGATTCAAACCTAGAACAACCATTTTCTAGTCTTTTCTCTGGTGGTAAGTTGATTTCTTTAGTATAATGGTGGTATTAAAGTCAATAACCAAAGTTTCCTCCGCCGAAAATTATAGATATCAATAATATACATGTATACCATGGTTTGGATAAAAAAAAATACTCATAAAATAGTGTTGTAGCAGTTGCATTACTCTATCTTCTCTTTTAGATAATAGATGGCGATTCCCGATTAGATACGCATCCCATAGTGCATTGCGATTGTAAATAATTCGATGAGATGATGCTTTGCCCGCGTTAATGTCTTGACTTGTCTTCGCGTTTGGGTTTTGTATGAAATGTGATCATTAAAGAAATATTTCCGAAAGTACGTCCTCTTGTTTCCACAGAACGGATCATAATGATCTTTATTCCACCACAATATGATATTAAGTGCTACAGTTGAAATATACTAAGCCATCCACTATTAACATTTTTGGATACAATACAGAACTTTTTTCTGTTAAATTTGATGTTTGGTCAAAATAGCAATTAATTTAAGAGAAACAGTGACTAATTTAGACTTAGTTGGTCTTTGAAATTTTTATATGGAGTGAAATAATGATGAATGTCGAATATAGAATGTGAAATCTAATTAGGAGGCCAAATAAATTCCTAGATCATGGATTTATAACAATATTTTAAATAAATCAAACTTAAGTTTGTTCAGTCAGAGAATTTGTAGATTTCGTTTAGGCTAAGTAATGAAAGAAAAATTACAGCATATAAAAAAAAATCTATATTTATTTATATTTAGTGCATACACAGATAAATCATATTATTTAAGAAATAATTATTTTTATAGTATTATTTGGAATTTTAATAGCATAAATAGACCAAACTATCTTCTACGTTTCACTTTGATTTTTCAAATTACTCAATTTAATGCGAATAAAATTATGTACATTACTTTTACTCCATAATTTTAATTTACAGCTTATTTGTACTTGCCTCAAGTAGTAGAATTAATGCTGTTGTTTCTTAAGGCACTTTCCATAGACAAGCTCGCTTAGGTAGTCAGCGATTTAAGCCTAATAAGCGTCTCTTGTTTTGTGGCAGTGCCAATTAGGGCCAAGAGTCCGACTTCTGTTACTCACTTATCACATTCGCTTGCACAGCCCCTTTTTACAGGGGGGCCCATTCACACTCCTTGCGGATAGAGCACAGAAGAACAACCATACCTGAACCGGGACTCAAACCCAGGACTCCTAGATCACGGATATGACGCGTTACCCCTATGCCAGGATGCCGGTAGTAGAATGTATGCTTTAGTATTATAATCAACTGTTTGTTATTGGTTAGTAGCAGCAGTACGTTGTGCCTTTCTTTCGAATAAACCTTATAACGTTGATCAGATGATGAGTATAACGCCTGAATCAGTCTGACATTCCAATCGCGATTCTCAGTGGGTCTTCCGTGGAATCGGAAAACACTGAAGCAAAATACTATCATATTAAAGTTAATGAAAAGCAGCATTAGCGCCTGAGTAATAACCCCCAAAAGTTGTTTACCTTATAAATGGACTTGAATGTAATGATGACAAATTTTGCGAAATTCGGTTTTTTAAAATAATGTATTTCAGATACCTAAACAAAATTTATATTTTCACAACCTAAAGTAGTAGGCAAACTTATCTAATTACAATTCAATAGTTCAATTCTACCTTTTTTTAAAATTTAGTTGATGGATATAATAAAATAACTTTTTAAAAACATGAATTTAAGCTTATATTCTTGCAATTTCTATGAATATCAACTAGAAAAATCTATCCATAGAGGGAGAAAATACCATTTATTCTATTATGCCAAATAAACTATAGTACAAATTTTCTCTATTTACATATAAGCATAACGTGCTCAAACATGGTCAATTTTAGTTTCATTTTGTGTGCTCGTAATTAAGCTTAACATATTTTTTTTAAAAAAATGAATGAAAAATAAAAATAACAAAATAATAAATATCATTGATTTCTTTATTTATTTAAATTTATTAAATTCATTGAATATTTTTAAAATTTTTAAATGACGTAAAATTCATTTGTTATGTTGTTCTCGTATTCCACTTTACAGCAGAAGGAGAGATGAAGTAGCTTCTGTGGGTATGGACCCCTGAACCCCAGAGGCAAGAAGTCTGACTTCTAGCTCGCACACGTCACTAAAACTTTTTAAGGGGTCGTCTTCATTCAAGAGTTTCATTCATTCATAGATTCTTATTTAGATATAGAACAGAAAATGATCATCTCTGACCCAGAACCCCAGTGATATTATTCTTGACATGGAGGACTTTATGACCACGATAGATTTAACGTGCGGCAGGCATCCCAAACACGGAGAGCTTTCGGCTGGTGGGATCAAACTCGCAGCCCAAGGGAAACAAATCAATCACATTACCTACCAACCAGGCTATCCCGACCCGTAAAAAAAATTTTATACTGAAATATTTTTGGAAATTATCGCAGAAAAATGTTAACATTTTGTTTAATTTTTTTTTATTATTTTTTTTTAAAGAATCGTTCTGATGTGCATATTTCCTCTCACCAACGCCTGTAAGTACCAAGTCTGGTAACTCTAGATCAATCTGTCTAGCCTATAAAGTGCCAACACACATAGAATACCAAAACAATTATATATATATATATATATATATATATAATGAAAGCACATTTAAATGATTTGCTGAGAATAAATAGCAGTGTCGTGGCCAAATCATGGAGAATACAGGTTGAATTTTTAGTTCTTTATTCCATCACGGGAGCAGGCATTATTTACAAACGAAAGCGACGTGCACAACACAGAACTCACGAAAGCTAAGTGTACAAAAGGGACGGGAAATCATTATCCCTGGTCTTAAATACCAAGACTTTGATAGGGATAAATATTTTTTATAGAGCTTATAAATTTGGATTTTAGTGGGGATTTCCATGTTTCACTCATAAGAGGTAAGGGAAACACAGGGATCTTTTTAAAATTATTTTGTTTAGGTCAGCAATTTTCATCTCTCCCACGGAGTGTGAGAAAGTAACAGGCGTTTAGCTGTTTCAGCAATTTTACACAGCTTCTCTTGAATTAATTAACTAGAGCGAGTGAAATGGATCATGAAGTAAGAGAATATTTTAGAATGATATTATTATGGGCTAAATTAAAACAGGGCTTTGGAAATTAATTAGGATTAAAATTAAGAGTTTAAAAATATATTTATATATATATATATATATATATTTATATATATATAATTTTACATATATATATATATATATATATATATATAATATAAGCTAATTGCTTCATTACCTTAAATTGAGATGTTTCGGAATGTAACTGACATAGATCACAATAGCTTTCTTGAAGTTCATCTCAGTATTCTCATTTTGTGTTTGAAATCTTAAATAGAATCATGAAGAACGAAAATTATGTAACTTCTGTTAATAGATATCCCGATTGTACTTGATTTAGTTTTGTTAAATTATGTTGACAAAAGAAACAGCTCGAAAAATTTTGAATATTATAGCAGACAAAAATATTTTCCGACCATACATTAAGAAATAATTCATCTTAATATCAATCGATATTTTTAAAATTAATATAAATCGGTATGAAACATTTGAGCATAATTTGAAATAACTTTACTGTTTCTTCTCTTTCTATTTTCATTGAATTATACAGAGAAACTATGCCAAGTTCTCTGCATAATTCTAGGACAAAAAAAATTCGCTCAGAATTAACTTGTTTTCAACAATTTTATATTAGTATTATATTCTTTTTCAATATATTTAAATGCACCCCAAAAAAATATCTTCTATATTTTCCTAATTATATTAAAAAGTATATAAGCAGCTGTTTCTAAGGGAAAAAAAGTTTTAAAACTAATTCTTCAACAAAATCATTTGGTTTGTCCCAAATAAAACGAAAAAAAAATCCCTATTCAATTGACCGTTTGAAATGATTTACCTCCCAAAAAAATGTGTAGAGGGAACCCCTCTCGGAGGGGTGAGTGCAATGCTACTCTCTCTCCCCTCTCACTCGACCTGTAGTCTCCCAGCCAACGGGTGCGCTCAAGAGGTGAGTCTCATTAGTTTGCTTCCTTTTGAATGATACTTGCTCTCAATATTGGGAAGAAGGATTGGTTTAGTGTACACTAGTTTATTTACCTTTGAACACAATGTCTTGCGCTTACAAAGCTTGTTTCAAAATTCTAATCCTTCAATCTATTTTATTGTTAAAAATTAAAAGATTAAATGGTTCTCTTTTTTGAGTAACTATTCACTAGTTATGAACACAATTGATGATCAAATAAATGGAGATATTTTTTAAGGGTTTTTATTTTTTCAAAAGGTAAAAACTTTTGAAAAGTTCATCTGCCCTTTCTTTTAACAATCGTACTTTATTTGTATAGCTTACAACACAATGAGCGATATCTGCAAAGCTTGGCTTTAAAATCCCGTGCTTTCTTTTTTTATATAGTTTTTTTTTCAAGAAATATTACATGTGAGCTTATCAACACGCTATATAGCAAATAGATTGCTCCGTTTTAAATACTTTCGTACTTAATTTGAAAAATATTTTTTTTCCTTTAAGGAAGAAAAAATGTTACAGAATTCTTCTTTTCATATATAAATTTCAATACCCGCTGTATATAACAATTTTTTCAATGCAAGAGTTTAATAAATGACGTTTTTAATTAGAAATGGTTCATAGAACGCAATAAAGTTGATTTGGCCTTTTTAAAAACAAAAGAAAATATGCAAAATAGAACAAAATCTGAATATTATTAAAACAAAAGGATGATCTTCTTAAATAATATAAATAATATTGAGTATAAATAACAGATTGATACGATCGACATATAGAAACACTAATATACTATCATGTAAATAAAGTAACGGAATGAAAATTTTCGCAATATTAGTGTTTAAATTAATGATCTAATTCTCAAAAAAAAAAGTCTTTTCCCCCTCCCCCCTTTTTTTATTAAGTTGAAAATGTTGTTTTAAAGAAATGATGAAATAAGAGAAAAGAAAAGAAATTACATATGAATAAAAAATTGAATATATAAAGTTAGTGATCCAAATCAATCGAGAAAAAGAATTAGTTATAAGATCATTATCAGGATTTACTTGTTATTCTGTAAATTAATAAAGAGTTATCCTATTAATCTATAGAATAAAAACTCATTTAGTTTTAAAGAACTCCTATATTTTTTTTCTGACAAATCTTTTTCAAAGAAATAAAAAAATTCTTTAATTTTACATCATATTATTTTCCTGAAAATATTTAGTTTTCTGCTTTAAAAAAATGTAATGATTTTTTCAGAAATTTCAATTTTACTTAAGAGCTAAATTTTATGCAACGAAAATAATCTCACTTAAAATCTTGTAAGGAAATCTTTATAATGGCTTAGTATTAATTATTTTTTAAATATTAAATCAAGAGCCGTTAGTTTTAATTAACATTCAAAACGTGTATATGAAATCAAAGTATTTATTGAAACTTCGGAGTTTTTTTTTTTCTGTAAAGATTATATCAGAAGAATTTTTCTAAATGCTTGAACTTAATACAGTGTGGTTTTAATAACTCAAATTGACAGTATGTAAAAAAAGAAGTAGGAGCCGCATAGATTGAACACGATTGAAGTTCATTAGCTTTGAAGTAAGAAATCCAAACCCTCGTGAGCCCTCATAAGTTCAAGTAATGAGTATTAGTCACTGTGTGTTCGATTTGTATTGCTTTTCCGATCATCTGTATTAAATAATACAATTTTATTAAGATTTATATTTTGTACAAGGTACAAAATCTTTAAAACAAAAGGGGACATTTTTATTAGTTTCATAGGGAAAGTCCAAAACAAGTATTAAAGACACCCTACTATTTTTAAAAGATACATGTTTCCACATCGCCACCTCTAAGAGGCACAAAGCCAAATGCCATGTTTGATGATTACGTAGAATAAACATAGACCGCATACTTTTCTTTTCTTCTTTTTCCTTTCCTGCTTTTTCCCCGCATGTATTTATAAGTACTTAAAAACTATCGAGTTATCCTCTTTATATCATATATAAAAATTTATATATGAATATTCATTCGGTAAGATTCTTTTGATTTTTATAATTTAGAAATGCATTGCGATATTGTATCTATAAAATATATCTGCAAATTCATTCGTATTTAAACACTTATTCTTCATATTCTTTTAATCTTCCAAAGAAATGTTTGTTCGTAAATAAAAAAAATAACAATATCAGTTTCCGAAAAGAATCAAGGATTTTATGCTCTTTTTTAACGAATTTTGAAATATGATAATCTAATCTTTGCTTACGGTAATGTTAATATTTTTTTTTCCTTTTTCAAACGTCAGTTGTGGATTATGATGAAACAAAAAATTTTCTAAAATCAAAAACAGATTACATTCTTAAGATATCAGAAATTCTAAAACAAAGTTATTTAAGAAGCTTATCCAAATTATTACTTAAAAATAGTTTCTTTTTTTAAAAAAGAATTTAATTCCTGTTAAATTTTAACTATTACATTAGAATAACAACTCGTGAAAAAAAATGCGATCAAACTAATTATTTTTAAATTAACTTCTGACAAATCAAAATTTTAAGACATGAATATGAAGAGAAAAATGTATTCAAAATTAGTTCAAAATAAAGCTGAATGTATTCTTTTTGAGTTTCTTCATAAAACCAGAATGCATTTCTTGTTGGAATTGGTACCAATGAACAGAAATTTCATCATGCCTTTAAAAATTGAAATCATACAATATTATACGTCCCATGAAATTTTTGCTCCAACATAAAATTTTCAAAACAAAGAAATTTTAAATGACATATTAATCCTTTTGATAAATTTTAATGAATTTTGCTAGTATATAGAATCGGTTTATTTTTTTATTAGAAATCAAAAACTAGACTATGCAAACTTAAAATGAACTGGTAGTTATACTTTTTTAATTCTTTATTTGCATGAAATCGTAAAAAGGTTGACATTTTGATATAGCAAATAAAATAAACTGGAACTTCTGAGCGTTTTAATACTTCCTTATAAACTAGGGCTCTTGAGACTGTACACGAGGTGAATAAAATAACAAAAATGGAGCAAAGACTTCTGTAGCAGGTTCTTCATTTAAAGTCTTCTTTATTCGTGGGAAAGAAGAAAGAAATTGTCTTAAGAGAGTTTTAACAAAAATAACAATTTTAAATTAAATGTGGAATTATTTTTTGTTTATCAGTACTCCACTTTTTAGAATAATATCTGATTTTAATATTTGGTAGTAACATTTTTTTTCATATGGAAAAGAAAAAATCCTTCCATAGATTCACAAATCATCTATTCATCTCGAATGTTGATTCACTTTCGATGATTATCTTATGTGCTGCAAAACCGGTTTTCAATATTTATTCACACATTTTATATTTTGTAAAAAAAAAAAAATAATCTGTGATTAAAAAAAATAAAGCAGGAAATTTTTTTCAAAAGTTGACAATGTCGCCAAAAGTATTTTTTAATTCATACAATGTGTGGGAAAATCCTATTTACTTATACATTTAGTCTACAGTTAGTTGTGAAAACGAATGACTCTGTTAATAAAAAATGCAGATTGTTTTGAAAGAGAAAAAAAATGATTTCATTTCACTTTTTATTCATCCATTAGAACCATGATAAAGGATGTTGCCATTATTGTCCGACTGAACCCATCACTTTCAAAAATCAGCTCGTTTGGGCTAATGGTCGGTGAATTATCAATTATTTATCTCTCCGATTCCCATCCCTCAGAGCCATCGTTATCGCTGATTCCGAAGGAGTCTCTTCCCGAAAAAGCACCGTCTGCGCGAGCATCCATTCATTTTGCTGCGAGACATCCTTTTCCCACGCCTGAGTTCAAGGTCATCCAGGAACCGACACTTTCACACGCTTCATTCTGCGCCTCTGCCGTCCGGGTGGATACGCAACGCTGGATGTCATCCACGATTTCACTGTATACTTCCGTACTTCCAAATTCATTTAACACTAGTCCCTTCATTGCATTGGCGATTCATTAAAGCTAGCAAATGAAAAAATTTCGGTTTCACCCAAGTTTTAATAATCAGTTTCCATGCCTAATTTTTACTTACAGTGACGTAACTAGAGTGGAGCAGGCAATGTAAGCTCCCTGGGCAATACCACCAAAGGACTTCAAACTGTAGTATAAGTTAGTTATTTTTTTTTATTTAAATATTCCTATATATATTACCTCGATAAATTTTCAGTTTCAAACGATACTTTAAGTTCCGTATCAAACCATTATTTTTGACTTAAACGAGCGAGTTTTAAACGTTTGAAAATATTTGAATATATCATACGAATAGATAAAACTCAACCCAACGTGAATAAGTTCAAAAATTCATATTTCTATTCACCAAAAATTCTAATCAATCATTTAAAAAAAAGTATTTTTAAATGCCTTAATCTTTCTTTGATTTTTTTTTTTTTTTTTTTTTTGTAAAATTAATCAGGGTGACATAATTCATGCTCTAGATTAAAGGAAAAACCTTCTTAAAAAATCCTAGAATAAATATACATTATGAAATAACAAAGAATCTGTATGTGGAAAATATCCATCATCATGCAAATTATTAAATTTATTTATGTAAAATATTTTTAAAAAATCCTAGAATAAATATATATTATAAAATAACTAAAATTATTATTTATGTATGTAAAATATTTTTTAAAAATCCTAGAATAAATATATTTTATAAAATAACAAAAAAATCTGTATGTGGGAAATATCCACCATCCTGAAAATTATTAAATTTATTTATGTAAAATATTTTTTTAAAAAATCCTAGAATAAATATATATTATAAAATAACTAAAAATATGAATGTGGGAAATATCCATCATCATGCAAATTTACATGTTAAGCTGACTGCAAAATCTTTCATGTCCCTCTTTTCTTCCACTCTTAAGCGCTTTTAATTAGAAAAAAAACTCAGATTAATTATTAAAAAAATATTCAAGAAATCGCAAGTTTCTTTCAACCGCAACATACAGCGGAATGATAATTTCAAACCCGCTGTAATGATTGTGACTTTTGATTTTCTTTTAACAGCTACGTTCTTTATTACATAATAGTCGTAAAAAGTTATTAACAACAACCAGTACGGTGCACATGTTTTGAGTACAATATTTTTTTCACTAAAAGTTATGATGGATATTTCCATCATCATGCAAAGAAAATTTAAAGAATATTTAAAATTGCTGCACATTAAATTGAATGAAAATTGGGTATAAATTTCATTAAATATACTAAGAGTAAATAGCATTAAAAAAAACTTTTATGTAAGGGTAGAGATGTTGATGAGTTATTAATTGGGCATTTCTGCAACTTTTTGAAGGTGGGATATAATTATTTCGTTATAAATTCAAATCAGAATAACTAAGAAAGAAATCTTGATGTCGTTATTTTATTCCATATTATTATTGTTGCCCTTGAAAATGAATTCTTCGCAGAAGATAAGCTGTGCTTTACAAACTGATTCAGTTTGAGGAGATCTTACAATCAATAGTCATTTAATTGCAACATATTGTTTGTCATTGCGTAATTAATTATTTCCAAACCAGGTAAAATTTCATAAAAATTCAAAATATTTTAATTTATTAAAGCTTAGGGCCGAATTTTTAGTTTTAATTTTCTAATGTAATATATATTAATTCACTATCTTCATTTAATTTCAAAGTGATATTTTTGAATTTAAAAAAAAATTGAGTTTTATCAGTATTCTATTCTCGATTTTTTAAGACTAATATCATCTTATTAAAAATTCCATTTCTAGCATTAATCTGTTCTTTTTATTTGTCAAGCTCCTAAAAAGGCGTATCGTGACACTAGAATTTTTAAGAATGGATAAATGAATTCATCAGGTATTTATAAATTATATGATTAATCTATATATATCGAATAAATAAGTACATAAATTAGTAGCTATAATTTTTTAAGTTCCAAAATATTTTTATTTGCTTTGAAATACATAGTTGAAAATATCTATCTTTAGTGGCTGTGAAAATTTCCTTAATTTATTTACTCGTAATATGACATGAAACATCTAATTCCGAAATCAAAATTAAGTCTCAAATCAAAAAGAGAAAGAATCTAATATTTGTAAGCTATAAAATATCTGACTACCTTTTCGCTACTTATGAGTAAAGTAGAATTATTGATTTAACACTTCCAACACTACCGACGAAATATCTCGTCTTTCAGATACTTCCAATTACAGATTTCTTTGGGTAGAATTTTGTCTCTCATGTCATTTTAGATATGGTTGAACTTTGTAACACATGTCTGAAGAATACCTTTACTTTTTTCCAAACTGGCATAAGAGACAAATCTCAGCACACAGAAATCTGTAATTGGAAGTATCTGAAAAACGAGATAACGTCGGTGGCGTTGAAATTGTTAAAAAGTTATAAAAAGAAAAATCGTTTTCAATTGAAGAAAAACAAGCGGTTTGATGAAGCAAAGAAAAAAGTATAACTTTACCATTGCAAATCATACCTAGAAAATTATTTTTAAATTTGTTAAAATAGGGGGAAATTGCACAACTCGATATATCAGTGAAAACTTGAGCGTTTGAATTTTAAGCTGAGATAACAGTTTCTGATTTTTTTCAAAGATATTGTAGTTGATAACAATCTTTGTGTGAGAAAATATTTTCGGAAATATCATTTTTGATTGAAACTATAGTCGATAACTTGCTTTGAGGTGCACGTTCCCTTTCTTCAAAGTATTATCGGTCAATTATAAGAATATTCATTCTAACATTTCGGCCTCTAAGACACCAACGTACAGATAGACAAGAGGTTCATATTTCCTCTTCTCATGTTTATAGGTATGAAGGCATAAGGAACATTAAATGCGCAGAATTCTATAAATCGAAACCCATCATAATGGTATATCATTAAAAAAAATTTAAATTGTTTCGGAAATTTTTAATGATTTTTTTCTGAACTTGTTCAGAAAAAATAATACATATATCATAAAAATATCATAAAAATCATAAAATAAGTAACAAAATCATAAAATCATAACAATATATCATACATATAAACAGTTTAAATTACAAAAAACAATCTAAAATTCAAATAGTTCAAAAAATAATTTAAAAAGAGAAATTGAATTAGTTATTTGTATATAAATTTTTCACAGATTAGGAAAAATATGGGAAGGGGGAGGGCTGCGATGACCTGGTGATACGGTCTCGGCTTCAGAACACGAGAGCTTCAGTTTCAAGACCCAATTCCCCTGAAGAACCGTCTTGTAAACGGGCCTAGTGCACACCAAATCGGCCGGGTCTAAACTCCCTCCTAGTGGTGTGGTGTGGAAGCTTGGGGAGAGAGAGACTCCTCATCATCTAACCACGACTCAAAAGTAAGAGATCTGTCCCAAATTGCCTGGAATTTTGTTCAGCTAGAAAAGTTCACTTCAAAACTGAAACCTGTTAAAAGTGCATTTTTAAGTAAATCCATCCCCTTTTTCGGATTCCCTTGGAGCGAGTTTATTCTGATAGAAAAAAAAATATTGAGGTGCTTTAAAATCTTCTAATAGAAATGCATTAAAATCTTTCGGGAATATATGAATTATTATAGAAAATTTATTGCAGATTTTAGTGCATTTGACTTTGACAAAAGATGCTAATAAATTCGTATGGACTAAAGAAGCAAAAGAGGAGTTTCAAGACTTAAAACAGACATTGTTGTGCCAGGCGTTCCCAGGAATAGATACGAAAAACTAAACTGTAGTTCGATTTGTTTTACTTCAGTTAAAGGTTGGCCCAATACACTAATTTCTTACAGAGGCACAAATAGAATTGAAAAAGCAATGATTTTTCTCTGTAATGCACTAAATATTAGAAAAGTATAAACGACTTCCTACCATCTTTAATCAAACGGGATCACTGAAGTATATTACAGAGGTTTGACTAATGCTTGAAATCATTTGGTTAAAGGAAATGAGGTATTTTGAGACTAGAAATCGAATATGATTCTATTTGCCTATCTGTCGTCGTGACATTCAACCACTAAGCATAGATCGGCTTTTTTTTTGGTTTTTGGACATAAATTGAGCGTCCCTTAGAAGCTCTTAGATATTTCAGAAGAATTTAATTACGCGGATTATGGTGATTATTCAAATATCCTTTTAAATCGTCTGAGGAGCACATATAATTCCTCCTACAATAATTTGACATCAAACAAGAACAATACCGACTGAAATTCTGTAGAGATAAAAAAAATCAGAGTTTGTCATCAAAAGAGGAAACTACTAATAGGAACGTGAGAAAATTCCAGAATACATCTGAGAAAACGGACTCATTCCCCAAATACTATTATGAACTAGTCCAAATGAGCTCTGATAGATTAGAAACTGAGTGAATCAGGAAATTCAATCCTATACCTGAAGTTTTTTCAGTAGAGGAGAAATTGCAGTTTTTCTAAACGAGAAAGACTATTGGGCTCAAATGATACTTCGTAATATATATACATATAATGATATTTTAAATTCTAATTTCAATTGTAGTTAATTTTCGAAGTTTTTTCTTAATTTAGCCCATAGTAATTTCATTCTAAAATGTTCTCTTATTTCTTGATCCCGTTCTACTTTTTCTATTTAGTAAATCATATGAAGTGTTGTTAAAATCTACGTCATAGTTCCACGCACCAACTGAAGGGATAGAGATTGAGGATGCAAACATATTCTCCGAAAGGACTCCTGAGTTTCCCTTGTCAAGGGCAACATGTGTCAGAATTCCTGTCAAAACTTGACGCGTGTCAGATTTATGAAAATATCATGGTATACAAGACCAGAATGGGCCCTTTATTTACCCCTTTTTTACGCTCTTTATACCTTTGTAACCTTCATCTGTTTTTGTGTCCGCGCTGCTTATATATAATGCGTGCCTCACAAGATGTAATAAAACGAAATTAAATATTCAACCTGTCTTCTCCATGATTTTCGTCCTTACCTTACCTTAAGTTACCTTATGTTGCGTGTTCATGGTAAAATAAATCAAAGTTCTAAAATTTCAAAAGTTTCTTCAAGGCCCACGCATTTGCTGAAATATGCTTGGCAGATGGCAAATTGACAGGATTCGAAATATGTTTCACAAACTCACTCGCATATATGTGTTAATATGGATTATTTTAAATGTAACTTCCTGAATTTTGTATTGATTGCTTCGGGGAGACTTCTCTTAGGTTGACTCTATAGTACGTATATACATAAAGAAAAGACGCCCCCAAAGAAAACATTATTTAATACTAGAACAGCAAGAAACTTGTAGACACGTTCTGATTCGATACCGATTGAAGCTTGCTGTCCATTGGAGGTCAGAGGGTAGACGGGACAAATAGTTAAAAGTTTTGAAAAATCCAGAAATACCGCTGAGTAGCAGTAGCATGGATTAAAAGAAGAGGCATGGTAACGTGGTGGATATTTAAAAAAATGTAATTTGTTGGCCAACATTAAAGGAAAATTGTTGGGTGAAGTATAATTACTTAATCTTTGTTATTTTGACAGGGAGACTGGTGAGAGAGAGTCGAAAAAATACAGCTAACATGTATCAAGAAATTTCTTATATGGGCCACAAAAGTTAGTTGAACCGTAATTGGGAACTTCCTTCACCCTTTGGGATGGTCAGTCTATGTTCGGTAATCCACCTTGTTTGGGGTATAAAAAGTAAAGATGGTGAGTGGGAGAGGATGATGCAGACCCAAGGGGGTTATGCGAAAACGTAAAAGATAAATAAATCTCTTTGAAAAAGGGAACAGCACCCAGAGAGGAGAATTAGAAAAAGAGAAAAGGGATGCTGACCCCACCCCACCTTTTCAACTTAGGAATGAGAAGAAAGGTAGTGGACAGCGGATTCCGCTAGAGGTGAACTTTCGGAAGATGGCAGCTCAAAAAACAGGTGGTTTGTTTCCCAGCAGAGAAATGACCCTTACAAAGAAGGATCTGTGCGAGAAGCTCTTGGTTGTCCGGCATTTAGAGCTAGCATTGCAGAGAAAAAAGACGGATTGCCTGGCAGATTTTTTCTTTTGGCTATCCTCAAATAAGTACAATTCCCTTTTATTTTATAATCCTGGTACTTGATACTGTTATTGGAAGCAGACCCCCAATAATTATTTTAAATTATTTTTGACTTTTAGAGACAGATTCATGGTCGGGTAAATATAGGCTTGGTAGTTATTTTATTTCTCTGATTATTGTAATGATAAATATTTATTTATGCTTAATTTAATAAATAAAATGATTACTTATTCTTAACCAGTTCATTTAGTCTAAATTTTACGATCTGACTTGACAGATCGTAAAGAGTCTGGATCTAGAGTCAATGAAACTTAATTTATAATAGAAATTTCAGATAGCAGCTTACCTAATAATATTAATGTAACTGAAAAAGAAATTAATAATTTAACAGAAATATATTGACCCGGATCTTGGAAATTCAGTCAATTCTGGATTTCAGTTTAATTTAGTCATCATGTGGGTATTTTTTGTCATCATGTGGCAAACATTATGTGGGTATTTTTTGGAGCCGCAGTCAGATTATGAAGGCGATTGATTCTCCATATTTGATAGTGGTTAATTGAGCCATCATGGCAGAAATAATATACACAAGATGAATTTTTGAAAAAAATTGAAATAAGATATTTTACCACGAGGATATCATGACCTTTCAATTGTCTCTGAACGTAGGTTCAGTTATTTATTTTTCAACAATTCATTCGTGGGAATATTTTTTTTAATTCTAATAAACTACAAATATTGTAGCATCTTTCATAATTGTTCATTTCGAATGCTTATAAAATAAAAGACAATGCTATAATGTTCGAATTCACATTAACTCAATTATTTCCTTTGGACTTTTCTTTCAATTGTTTTCTTTTGTAAAAAAAACCCAAACGTTCATTTTAATCAAGAAGGTTACTTTGGGTCACTTCCAGCAACTTGTGATTTTTATTCTTTTTCCCATTGTTTCATAATATTAGATGAGTGTGAACCTTGAAGTAATGAGAGAATAGAAATACAATGAAAACTCACAAATGTTACCCCGAGCTAGAAGGAATAAATAGAATTTTATTAAATAAATAAAAGTCTTGTAGGTTATTGGCAACCTTCAGGGTTGGAAATACCGTTTTCTTTTTCATTTAAAATATGAGGATGCAAATATAATTTTTCGCACAAAATAATGAGTTTATAATTGAATTTCATTGTTCTTAATATTATTTCGAATTGAATTTCTTTCATTCTTTATTTTAGTTATTTGATTTTCACGAGTAATCTTTTTTGTTGACATTGGCAAGAAAATACTGCGAGTGATTATTAATATAGCCTTAGACCTAGAGCAATTTTGAACTGGTCAAACATTAAAATTTAAAAAAATGTAAAATGTAAATGTAACCCTTCCATTTGCGCAATAATTTTTTTTAGAATAAAAAAAGTATATGCTTCAATGAAAGACGTATTATTGATTTTCTGGCCTTTGGTAACCTAATAGTTCTCCCAGGAAATTGGTTTACCTTATTTTTATACTGTTAATATGAACTACATTTATATAAAATATCATCATAGCCTCTTGACAAGACTGCAAAATATTAATTTAATAAAAATTTTGAGAAAATTAATTTTGCTAAACCTGCTTTAGAAAGCAAGTGCATTTTGATTTGATGTAAAAACTAAATGCCTCCTAAATCCATATTAGCATATAAAAAAATGCAAGCTTTGTGCATCCAAGAGAAGTCAATTATAAAACCTTATATCTGTTGGCCAAAAGTTTTGTAAGAGGTTATCTAGAGAATTGAATTTAATTCTTACATACGCAACATCTAGTAGGAGTAACAACATTCAACATTGCTGGGTTACTATATAAATTCACACTTAGATAATCAATGTTCATCTACATATTTCTTTATAATTTATGTCTTACGCTTGTCGATCCCATAGAGACAGAGAAAAGCTGAAATTTCAGGTTTATATTCACATCCACAATATTTTAGTTCATTAAAGCTCATTTATTGCTCTAAATATCTGAACTTTAAAGCAAATGCCCAGAAACGTTTCTGACATGAAACTTGCTCATAAAAGCATTTCTGAAGAGTCAGAACTGGTTACGTTTTATGCTTCAGTTATAAATTTTTTATGAAGTCCAATAAAGTACAATCAACAGTTAAACAGAGAGCTAACAGCAATCTGCCTTGCTGTATGGGGTGGCCTGAATATCCGAGCCTCTGCGACAATCGAAACTTGTATTTTAGTGAACGAATGGCACGTTTCATGTACCCATCCCTCATTAAAGAGATACGATGTATCATCGGAGTAGAGGAAGCTTGACCCCAACCCATTACTGTGTCTACCAATTGAAAAACTATATTTTATTCTTTTCCGGGAGTCATAATTTAGGTACAAGAAACAATCAAGGAGAAATGCCAGTTTAAAGCACGATATAGGAGCAAAAGAACCCGAAATATTCTTTCCCGGTGATTATATACCATGAGATTCCGAGGTAGATTTCTTTACACGTGTCTATAAAGGTAAAGTAAATTCAGATATTTTTAAAAGAATGCTGTAAGCATTGAAGATTTTTATTCCTTCACTCAGAGCGTGAGAATCGCTACTTTTAAAGTTTTCTAGTGTGCGTGCAGCATTAATTAAATAATAAAAAAAGGTGGAATCGGATCAGGAAATAAGAGAACATTTTAGAATTGAGTTAATTTAAGATAAAAATTAGGAAATCAAGTACGATTTAATTAATATTTACAGATATAATTGCATATAATTTAGAGCGCCGTTAGAAAAATATCTATACCTGAAAGAAAATGGGTTCAACGACCTTGTTTCCTTTCGAGAAATTTGAGATTTTACGTATTGTGAATCATTTTTCTCATTGGTTGTTAACAAATAACTTTAGGAGGGGAGGAAGGAAAATTTCAGAATCCTTATCCATATATATTTATAAAACCTTAAACTGGCATTCAGTTCATCTGAATATTCTGTAAATTATTTAAAGTATTAATTGAAGATTTTGAAATTAATGAATAGAGCTTCTCATTGGAGCTGCTTCGTTTTTTATTATTATTAAAGGGACAGTGGACTTTGAAATAAACAAAAAATGGAAGAAAAAGCACAATTTTATTTCTTCCTCTAACAAAATTGCGGGGAATTTTCAAATCACTCTTTGCGAGCTTAAATCTAGAGGAATTGGTGTGTGTTTTTCACACCAATTCCTCTAGATTTAGAGGTTATTTTCTAGGTTATTCTGGAATTTCAGGGAATGAAAGAGCCGATTGGCTTGCAAAACAAGCTACAAAGCTAAATATTATTGATCCTCTGAGAATCTCCAACTCTTACATTCACAATGAGATATCAAAAAAAATCTCATAGAATGAGTTGTACCAAAATTCATCAACTGTCTCTTTAATTAATTTATTCTCAAAGGTTAAAAAACAAGCATTTCTTCAGTGATTTTCACCTGAAAAAAGGTTTCACTAGCCACGGTA
>JAOUZG010030883.1:0-61787 GCA_026289955.1 Argiope argentata | reverse complement strand
TAATTTATTTTCAAAGGTTAAAGAACAGGCGTTTCTTCAGTGATTTTCACTTAAAAAAAGGTCTCACTAGCCACGGTAATTTCAATTACTACCTCAAGAAATTTGAATTATCGGACACGGATCTGTTCTCGTGCATCGTAGGTGGAGTTCAAAATGGCGAACACTTGATTTTTGACTGCTCAAACTTGCTGAAGGAAGAGCGGAATTTATTGTGGATTTCAATGCCTGTAATATTAAGTTTCCACCTCCGCTTCATGTTTTGGTCGACCAGAAAGTGGCTTTTTTCTCATTCTGTGAATTTATAGCCTTTGCTGCTTTAGTTTTTAATTAGTCTTGTTTTGCTGTTATGCTTTTTCCCCCTGTTTTTTTATATTTATTTTTATCTGTTTTTATCTGTGTCTGTAGTTTTTCTACTTCTGTAAGCCTTGTGTTGCACTATTTGGCGCACAAGGATTGCCTTATTACCAATATAAAAAAGTACAATTTTATTTTTATCGTTTCATTAACAAAATATATGTTTATATTAATCTAAAATAGTATAATAAAGTGTATTGTTTAATAGAATAAATATTCGAAGGATTAGGAATAAGAAAAAGTACATCTTAAAGACTTTTCTCAAAATGATATTGTAATTAGATTAAGATTAGATAAGATATCGATAGTGTTATCGATACTGAAGTGTTCCCAAGTAACTTAATTTCTGAAATTAAATGAAATTGATAATAAAGATTAGGGTCAAACAAAAAAAGAAAATGGGGTATGTATTCAAGTTTTTCAGATAGTTAAAAGTCAATCTTATTTCAGAAAAACAAAACTCCTATAAAAATTTATTAAATGTGCATAAAAATTCCAAAAAAATGGCATTTAATTGGAATAACAAAATCATACGTAGTTTTATTTCAAATAAATTTACATTGGGTAGTAAAAATTGAAAAAAAAATTAAAAATTATATAGCCCGGAATATTTTAATTTCTTTAAAAATAATATAATTTTAATAATATAATACTATTTAAGATTAATATAAACATATATTTTAGGGATGAAACTATAAAAATAAAATGGCGCTTTTCCGACCATTTTTGCTTATTTGAAAGTCCACTTTTCTCTTAATAATAATAAAAAACGAAGCAACTCCAATGAGAAGCTCTATTCATTAATTTCAAAATCTTCAATTAATGCTTTAATTTTAAAATGTTTTTAAGAAGTTTGACGTATTTATATTTTAATACATATGCATTAAAAATGTTATAAAAGAAAAACTCTTAAAAGTTTCTAATAGAGTCCCCCGTCTCCTTAAAAGTGCAATTTTCTGTAGAGTAATCACTAATTATAAAAGTGAATCCCAATACGGGAACATTTTCTGACTTTTTTTGTTTATATGTAACTAATATATAAACAAAAGAATGAATTTGCACTCACACTTAGGTCACGTTGAGATCTCAGTCATTACTGTTTGTGAACGGTTTTGAAATTATACAAGATTTTTCCTATTAGTTCACACTTTACCTATATATATATTGTGTAAATTTTCACTCATCAATAAAATACTTTTTATTCATCCACTCAAGGTCAAATACATTTTTTAAGCTTGTAGTGGATGACACTGGATGTTCATACAGTTTTTTAAACATTAATTCATTAATTAAATAGAATTTTAGCAGTTTGTAATGAAAATTGAAATTAATAGGCAGTAGCTCAATCGGTAAAATGCAATTATTTCTGTATTTTTCATGTGAAGGTGAAGAATGCAAAAATCAATAATTTTTTTATAAATTATTTATATTAATTGTAGTTATTTAATAAAAAGTAACTAAAATAATTTTTTCTCTGCTAAACTAAGTAGGAATTGACTTAATTTTATTTTTATATTACCTGTTTTATTCAGTTTAATTTCATCAATCTGACAAATTGATGTTCAACTCTTCAACTTCGGTGGTGTAAATCAATTACAGATTCAATTAAAATTAATGATTTTGAAATCGTAAAAAATTGTCATTGAGCTTTTCTAATTCGTCAAAAATGAAACCCAATCTTTTTAATCGTTTCAAAATTGATTTTAAATGATGAAAACTGTAACACTGATAAATAGGGAATGCTACATTTTTTTTATATTTTTATTTCCAGAGGAAAAAGGAATGAAATTTTCAGTTGGCATTCGTTTTATAGAATCACTTGTTATCGATAGTGTTTCTCTTTAAACGAAAACGTATATTTAATCGCAGATATTTTAACTCTAAGATAAATAACATTACAATATGATAAAATGAGCGACAGCTGTTAGGACTTATCTCATTTGTGGAGTGTTTACTTGTTGTGAAAGGAAAATATATTTGCCTCTATCATCATTCTTTGAATTTCAAAATTCATCTATTTACTATTTTCTTTCTCCCCACAAAAAACATACTATTCAGTAGACACTTACTTATCTTAAAATTGTTAATAAGATATTAAAAATTACTTATCTTTTTTAAACGATTATAAACGCGACTCAAACAAGGTACCATATATAAATTTAAGGATCTCGGAAATCTAAAGAACTTCAATACGGAAAGGTCAACGAGAATAATTTAAAAGCAATTTATTTATTTCCAAATAAATATATTTAGCGAAAAGGAATTTATTTATCAATCAATTTTAAACAGATGTATTTATTTTCTTCCACATATGTTTGTTTCGGATGTATAAACGATGACTCTTTTAAAACTGAGAAGTGATCGCGAATTCAATTCTGTTCAACATTTCATATTTTCAGTTATTATTATTTTATTATTATTTATTTTTTTATTTTGCTGACTTGAAATGCATGAAATGTGCAAAACACTGTTAACGGTATGCGTTTAAATGGGAAAAAAAGCATGACTAAAAAGAATTAACTATATCAATGCCATTTTTTCATACTAAAATGAGACATCAAATTAAAGAAAAAGGTAGCTCTATATAAGGACTGAGTTTATTTAAGAAAATATTCTTTTATCTCAATTTAGTTAGAGCTAAAATTTTAAACTAAACATAAGGGATTAGCATAGCAATATATCTTATCCCATAAAAGTTTTTTTTTTCTATCTCTCAAAATTAGAGACTAAAAATAATCAATAAAACAATTTGGATTCCGATACCTTCGCCAGAATTCACTAACAACTAAAATTTTCCTTTTAATATGAATTGACAATTGAATTGCATTTTTGATTTTCAATATTTGAGGACATCCAAAAATGGCATTGGGGAAATTTTTTTCGGCCAAATTAGACACAAACGGAAGTTTTTTTTTTTTTAAAGACTGCGAGCAGGATTTAAGTTTACTGTTGGAGTAGTGAACATTAGAGTTTAAGAGTCTTTACCATTTATTAATAAAAAAAATCACCTGACTTAAATTTTACAATAAAATTTGCTGAACTGTTGTTTTGAGTTGAACTGCAACAAATAAGTCTGATCAAGGATAGCTACAATTCGGTAAGGGGTCCCTAACTGCGAAAGCAAAGAAAAATAAAAAAAATAATAAAAATACCGCTGCAACAAATAAGTCTCTGATCAAGGATAGCTACAATTCGGTAAGGGGTCCCTAACGGCGAAAGCAAAAAAATAAAAAAATAAAAAAAATACCGCTGCAACAAATAAGTCTCTGATCAAGGATAGCTACAATTCGGTAAGGGGTCCCTAACTGCGAAAGCAAAAAAAATAATAAAATAATAAAAATACCGTTGTATCTCGCAAAGATAAGAGTCTTCGTATCCTGTATTTCTGTTGATAAACCTGATGGGTTCCAAACCACCTGTTAGCTAATCACTTGTGGACTCTCTCCTTTTGCGATGATCTGTTTGAGTCGGAATCGAAATGGTCAGCGGGCGAGGGTCAAATTCGGTCATGCCTCTCTTGGATATATTTCTCCAGGATTTTTCATCAGATGAGTTTTCCTGGCTCGATAAGGCGGTACGTTTAAATTATTTCAGTTTTTATAAGTTCTTGATACTTCAAGAGATATTAGAAACTACACTTATGAATATTATTTATTTTGAATTCTTCGAAGCAATTTTTTAAAAAAATTTTGATTTCATGAAATTTTTTAGTTCATTCTTGATTTGAAATAAAGTGCAAATATTATTTTGTTTTTTTTTATGAAGAAAATAAATTATGTTAATATAACACTTAATTTGATTTGAATTTTTAAAAAGTTTGACTTCAGGAATTTTTTCTTTAGAGTATTCTTGATTTGAATAAAGTACAAATGTTGTTTTGTTTTGTTTTGTGAAAAAAGGAAATTCTGTTTACATGCCGCTTAATTTAATTAAGTGTTACAATGAAGCTGCTTATTGGACTTTGTCAATATAGTTTTCACTTATGAATTATTAAACATTACATTTCATTTATTTATATTGAGCATTCGAACCCTGATGATGGAAACTGTTTTTGTACATCGAATTTTTCTCTTTGCTTCCACCCTTCAAACTTGTCTATGAAACGCATTCTATGTTCACAAAGAATACCTTTGAATAAATTCCTTTCTATATATATTACTATGAGTTGTACTTGGGTAGAAACGTTTTTTAGAAAAAAGGAATGAAATGAACGAAGGAAATTTAAAAAAAGAAAATTTACTGAAAAATACTACAAGTTAATTCTATGGCTTCGGATGCCGAAATAAAAAAAAATCCAATCCATTGATTATTTACTGCTTTAAGAATTCTCTTTCACTGATATTAAGGTTATTCCAGCAGAATCATGAACTTGCAATGTATGTTACTGATAATTAATCAACCATAAATCCTTGCTTAATTTCGATTATAAAATGTTCCATTCAAATAAATTAATCTTTTTTAATTTTCTGTTGATACAATGTTAATCAAAATTAAAGATATCTTAGAATATTTTAATTGATAAAGTAGTCCCAGAGAATGGCTTTTGAGACTGCAACCATTTCAAGAGCATTGCCAAAGAAATAAATCCATTTAAATTTGAGACATTTCTGCAAATCAATTCGAATTTTATTCCCATATTTTCTTTAACAAACAAACAAATAAAACATTTGACTAATTTTATTTTGTTATAATTAATTAAGTTTTCATTTTCGCTATTTTTTTAACTTGTCATGTGTGTACTAATGGAATTAAGCAATCGATTTTTCACTCATTTTAAGATGTGTTAATTCTGTATATTTATGTATTTTCTTAGTAACATTTTATTATTTTCAAAACTTACTTATATATTAATTCAATTAAATTTTGGCACCATCATTCTAACTTTAAAAAGAAATTCTAACTTTTTTTATGTAATTGAATGGTTTAATTCTCTTCCTCTCGTAAGAAATTCCACAATATTTATATTTACCATCTATAGAAATGATTATAAAAATCCACTTTAATTTAAAAACAGTAAATAATTTTTATTATATCATCTAGAAAAAAACCCTAATAATTCAATTATAAAGGACGAACAAGTAAGGGAAATAAATTCGTATTGCCGACAGTTAGAAGAAAAGCCATGAAAATTCAATCAAAAGTAAAACCCTACACTGTCAAAATCTGCCAAACCAATTGAAATTTGAATTTTACAGCCAGTAGCTAATTTTAGAAGCTCTAAAGGAATATAAAGAATCAATAAATGCTCTTTTGGGAAAGTCTTCTATTCTATTTGCCATATTTAACATAACAGTTTTGATTCACTAATGTCTAAAACAAAAACAATTCTGTGATTCAATCTTTATCAAGTAATGAAGTTTTCAATATAAGTATTTTAAAACTTTTCAATCCATCAATCAAAATACAGTACATCTACGAGGCGATCGTTGATTGGGCTAAAATAATGATATTCCAGCTTTTAATCTTAAAAGATTGGGATCGTTGTTTTGTTGCTGCTGTCTGCGTTTAAAATGTTAGAATGTCCAGAATATTTTAAAGTTGTTACTTATGGTACTTGCCCATAAACAAGCCTCTCGCTGATACAGCAGTAGATTTAAGCCGAAAGGACCGCCTCTTGTTTTTGAAGTAGCACAAAGAGTACGACTTAGCTACACACTCAACCAAATTTGCTTGCACAGCCCCTTTTAACAGGGAGGTACATTCACACATCTCACAGATAGCACATAGAAGTACAACCATGCCCAAACCGGGACTCGAACCCGGGACTCCTAGAACACGAGGAAGACAAGCTACCTCTGTGCCACAAAGCCCACAGAATATTTTAATAAAAACAGCTTAAACAACCCGGGGGGAGGGGAGGGGTTATAAAAGAGTTATGAGATATTAATTTTTTCAGCATTAACAGTATGAACATTAACATAATGTATAATGAATAACATAACACATGATACAGTGGACGTCTCTTATTGTAATCGCAATTAATGTTAAAAATCGCTTTATATTATCAAAATTCTCTTGTCCCGAACCAATGAACTCAAATGTATACAAAAATATTTATTGACTGTGGTCACTATATCTTTTATTGTTATCAATTTTTAAATAGAGAATCAAACAATCTTTCATTTTTAACGAGTATTAACAGCTGACATTAGTAGAATTGCTTGTTCTCCTTATAAGGAAAATCTGTAATAATGAGTAAATCCTTGTAAGATGAAGTTCACATTCTTTTGTCTGCACTATAGCGATCTAGATTGATTTAAACGGGCAGCTAAGTTGCCAGACGTGTCTTAAAATCAATTGAACAGTCATAAAGTATTGTTTCTTGCAATTATAATACGATAACAAAAGGAATAAAAGAACTTATTTGAGTTTTAAAGACAAAATTGAAATTTAATAGGCATAAAAGTTTAAGTGAATCAATTCAACTGAAAATATCGTTGGTTACTTTTTATAAAATTTTAAAAATCCGTTGCTTTTTGTAATGAAGACTAAGTAATAAATGTTTTTACTTCCAACAAAAGAGAATATGTTGAAAGAATTCGAAGAACTCCAAAATGAGTCAAAAACTTATTTTAAAATCCAGCATCGTCGTTCAGCAAATTAAGAATAAAAAAACATAAGTAATATGCTACATGAATAATATAATTAAACTGTTAAAGAATAATTATCGATAAGCTACAATTAATAAATTTTCATTTATTGTTTTTGAAATAAATTACATAGACTTGAAATAAGTGGTTTTTTTTCTTTTCTTTTCCTTTCCCTTGATATGATAAATGAAGTAGTAGATTTTAGACAATTTGGTTATTATTATTAGAAATAAAGTTCTTTAACATAATAACTTAAAATATAATTCTTGATATTATTCAGAAAATAGGAAAATATCTCTAATGGCATAAAAATCAGCTATTTGAATGGACACTGTGTAAAATTTTCTTTTCTTTAAGCGGAAATGTAATAAAACGAAAATAAAAACAGAAATTTAACACTAAACCTACCTGCGATTCATCTATCCATTGGAATTGCCATTGGAAACGGGTCATTTGACCGGCTCGTGGTAACTTTAGTGTTAAAAGGTACTTTTAGTAATATAATTATAATGCCAGACTATCCGATACAATTTTAAAGTTTAATATTTTTGTCCTGTATCGAAAAAAGAATTGCAGATTCACTTCAATTTCAGTTAAATATCCTGGAATGTCCTGAATTTCAATTTTAAGTAAATAGCTCAAATTAAAAAGTCCTTTTAAATTTCATTTTGTTAAAAAAAAACTATTAAAAAATTGAAGTATAAAAAATAATTCTCCTTCCAAATTAATATTATACGTTAAAAAACCCCAAATTAATACCAGAATCCTTCCGATTTTCTTTATATTAAGAATCATATTAACAAGGATTAATTTGATTAAAAATTAATGTCTAAAGACTTCTTAAAATGTGTTGATTATAGTTACTCCATTTCATGCTGTGATTATTGTTAAAGTCAGGATGTTTCAGTAAAATGACGAACCCTTCTAACATTTCCCAGTCCAAAATCTGATCATTTCAGTTAAAAGATATTTATTTGTAAAAATGTAATGAAATATTTTGAAGTAATTTGGTTTTCTGTATTCTTCTAAATATTAACATATGAATCAAATCCATTATCAAATACACTTTGGCGGGAAAACTCTAGTTATTGGACAATGGAGGAAAGTCGTTAACATTTCAAGCCCTGTCTTGTAAAGCAGTTTTCATTTGAAACTGAACTGTTTTCAATTGAAAATTCTTGTATTTATTATATAATTTTACTGGATTTCACTTCTTGAAAGATCGAAAATGGTCATTAATTACCATTTTATTAAAGATTTTTTTTAATTCTACGTTTCGGGGATTTAACTTCTTATATACGGAGTAAATAAAAAATATTATTCTCATCAAAGAATTAGATCTCGGAATTTTTATGAAATGTCAAGTTTTAGCCGTCTTCTTGTCCGCGAAAAACGAAAATACGTTTGTCTGTGAGCATCTCACTACAAAACAATGGAATTTGGCATATTTTTAAGCCGTATTTTTAGATATCTACCTAATTTTATCATTATAATTTGTTATAATGATAAAATCAGATCCATTCTGCTAATGAACTGGCCTTCTTAATATGCGAACTCGATAGCACATAAATGTAAAATTTCAAATTTATATGTGGTTTTTATTATATTACTAACATGAAACTTTACATATTATACCACAATTTTCGAAAGTTGGAAAGGGGAGATTCCGAGGGTAATAAAAATCTAAATTGTGTTGCAGCTTAGCCCTTCCATGCGGAAGGATAATATCTTTATTATAGCATACAATAAGTTTACGAAATATTCCTTGAATTTTCGACAGTATCACCTAAAAAATGTCTACAGAAATGATGAAGATATTTTTGCCAAACATTTAAATCTGACTTCAAAGTGTATTCCATATCTAAATTTTCAAAAGAAGCTCTTTATTAACCCTTTCGGGACGGTAGGCCTTTATCCTAGACAAATATACAAGACGGAGCCTACGCGAAAGTTATCATCCAACAGGATAGGAATTTTGTGTCGTTAAGCTTAATAATAAAAATAATTTTTTTAAAATCAAGCCCTGACATCGTCATTTTTGCTACCTTTTAAGATTATTAGTTCATTCGTAATACGAACACATTCTTTCTGTAACAAATCTCATTTTCTTACCATACTAAACCGAAACCAAGGTTCGCTGTAATAAAAAGAGAAGTACACGAAACGCATCCTATTACTATGCAAAACATAACAGAACTGACGATAAAATCCGAAAAAACTACAGCTACACGGTAATAACAAAAAAAGAAGAAAAACTCGGTGGGAGACCAGAAACGCGAATAATTCTATCAAGTGGAAAATTACCCAACCTAACTCCGTTTATTTGCATCAATCTACCCCCCCCCCTCTCCTCCCTTCTTCCGTAACAGCTGATAAGTAAAAGACCAAAGTTAGGTTGAGTATGAGCAAATTGAAGGTCATGATACTAAAACTGTATTTAAAAAGTAATGGACACAGAGAGCCATCTAGTGGTGATTAAAAAATTTTCCAGTTTAGAATGTACATATGCATCGCCGTTCCATGAGTTCAATTTCCAGAAATGCAAGGGTGCTATTCCGGGCTGTGCGAGACGTTAGTAGGTGATACATATGTGACACGCCCATTGCAAAATGGGCTTTAAAGGTTTTCAGATACTGTAGAACGTGGTAAATTTATCTTCAATGTCTTATCCAAGATGATGATGATGATAATAATAATAATAATGAAAACCAGAAGAAGTGGCTTCCTAGAAATTTTCTCATATACTTTCTAATAAATCTACTTTTGTATTATTAACCTCTTATCATTGGTGAACAATACTTAAAGAAAAGCTTATCAGCGTGCAACAATTGACGATTTTTTAACACTTGATAGCTGGAATGCGATAAATACACAAAAACAACGAATATGTGTCTTGGACACGTTTTTTTCGAACAGATGATACCGAAATTCGACATAGAATTAAAATTTCAATCCCAAAATCACATACCACATTTCATATATTTAAATTACTGCATTTTTTAATTATCGTGTTTACATGCTTGTGAATGTACAGACCGACAAATGGCCAACTTTTTGACTAATTTAGTTCTAAATTTGATAGGTCAAGCGAGCCCCCTTACACATATAATATGGGCCCACAGGAAGGTGTGCAAAAAAGAGAAGAACGTGCTCAAGCAAAGAATTTTTAGAATTACTTTTGCATTTAGAAACTACGTGAATGAAATAGCAAGAAAAAAATAAGCTGGAAATTTGGGGAATTCTTTTTTTCAGGAAGGAATTTTTGTTTTTCCATTTTTGCCTTGCTTTTGTTGTATTAATCATTTGAATTAAAACCATCAGTTGAGTTTCACATCTTATTAGTTGTTTTAATTTAATTAGATCAATCAATTTAAAATACACCTACGGGATGTAATAAGTTCAAAGAATTATTACAAAAGACTAAGAAATGAATTATTTAAACACACACAATGAAAAAAAATTTCAAATAGAAGTGCACTGGTATTCGATCTTTTCTCTGCAGAAAAAAAAACATTCTAAAAATTATAGTTTTCGGTACAACAGTATTCCTATCCGTAGTGATGACGGTACAGTTCGTTTCGGATGAGTTCATATTTCACCTGCATTACTCTGAGATCGAGAGAATTATCAAAAAGTCTCATTAAGGTTATATGTTTTGATTCACTCATTTATTGAATAATCGGATGATCTAAAAGTTGCTGATGTTTCAGTGAAGGTTTCTAAAAACGTTTCAGAATTCTTAAGGTACCCGATTATGTTGATAAGGTTCTTTTTTAGCGAAAACCCCAAATTTTATTTTGTAATCTAAAAATAAAACAACTTTGTAAATTTAAAAGCAGTTTTTATTTTAAATCTATGCAAGACAGAACAATAGGAATAGCAGTTTTAATAAAACACAACAGATGAAAATGAAATCGGAAGTATTAATATTTTAAATATGAACTAAGTAATCTATCTTATTTTTAACCTAAAATTCCCGGAAAAAAATACTAGAAATGTATATATTTATTCTTTAGGTACCTAGTAACATTTCGCTTCCAAACTTGGAAGCACTATTTATACCTAGTGCATTTATACGAATTAAGGTATTAATTAGATATTCATTCTTCAAAAAATGCATTTTTAAAGGCTTTTTTTTTGAAGAATTGATACTTTAATATGATTGATCAAAGGAAAAATTTTATCTAAAAATAATTCAATAAAATTTAGGAATTTAGAATGCATATGTCAAAAATCTTTGAGATATAATAGATCAAGTTTTATAAAATAGCTTTATTTAGTACTATTTTACAGCCACCCTCAAGAAAATTTCACAAGGAAAAAAATCTTTAACGCCAACTTCGAATATTCATATCTAATAAAACAATTATGTTTATCTAATTAAACAATTTTTATCGCAATATATTCTACATAGTTTGATAAATCTATATGTGAAATAAAAATTAAATATTTTGATTTATTTATGATGTTTTTTAAGTATGGATAATTAACTGAAAATGCTTTAAAATAAATTTTTTTTTCTAATTGTGATTTTTAAGGCTATTTTAATGATTTGACATCATGCAGATTTTTTATGCATCATTCAAAAAATGTATCTGAACCTAGTTGAATACTTAGATCATACTTCAAAGCTTAAATTTTAATTCTTACTTTTTAAATATGATTATAATCACAAGTAGCTTTAACATTTAATTTTAAAAAATAATAATAATAATTGCGTAAGGTATTTATTGATACAAAACCTCGATACATTTTAGGTAATAGTATATAAAAATGAAATAAAAATTGATATGGTTATAAAGAAACTGATATAGAAAACCAAGTGATTGCCGAAAAAAAGATTATGATCACAATAACTGGATAGTAAATAGTTCGTCTGAAATTAATAGAATGGAAAAATTCAGTTCTATGTAAAATATGTAAGTGTTAGAATATAGCAATGAATCATTAGAAACGATGACTGAAGCAAATTTTAATTTTTAGAAGTCATTTATTTAAGCAATTGTTGAAAATTATAGCTGCCATAACTGTGTTTTGATATTAAGTGAAAATTACGATACCAATGGAAACGATTTATGAAAAACTAATTCACATTTCTTACCACAGACAGCAGAAACAAAGCAGCCAGCCGACGAAAATAAATCTCTCTCTATTTTCTCAAGATCTTGACCTGGGTTAGAATTTCTGTATACCACCGACGTTGGTGGGCACAAGAATTCTAAAGCAGCAAAGCGTCGGCTCCAAAAAACTTTTCTACTTTTTAATGTCAGTTATTAAGAGTAAGGGTTACTTCTCTTCGCGTTCTGCATGTAGAGACTGGCTAAGGGTGTTAACACTAAAAGAAAAATACAATCCAATCGCACCAAAACAGAGAACTCGTGTCCGATTTTTCTTTATCTGTGCAAAAATTGTCTGTTATTTTCATTTAAAAATAATACTTAATAAATACCTTTGATATTGAAGAAAACGCTAGTAAATATTCTGAACATAATTTGTGTTTTTTAAAAAAACAGTTATTATAGAGTTTAAAACTCTCTTTTAATCTCTTGAAAGTAAGTAAATAATGCAAAGTCAATATTAGCTTTTAAGGAATTCGACTTGAATGTTTTCTTGCTTATCTTTCCTTCAAGTATTCTAATTCATTCGCTGGAAAGGTGCTAACTTTCATTGTATTTATTTTGAATGAATATTCTTTAAAACTAGAGTTTTCGAAAAGAATTAAGAAGATCAAGAGAATCGATCGTGACTTGTTGAAAAAATTCTTTTATTATTATCAATTTAAGCGCTTTATTCAAATTTATAGGAAAATTATTTTTTCCCGTCTCTTTGTTAAGGTTAGAAAGATGATGAAACGTGCAGCAGATATATATTTTTCAGCCTAATTTTGCGAAATACTGGAGTTCGGAAATCTCCCATGTAATCGTTTAAGTATCAAAAATACGAATAGGCATATTCCAATCTTTAATGACAAAAATTGTTAATAAATTTGATTTTTAGCATAATGAATAAATAAAGTTAAATAAGTTAAATAAATATAATTAAAATTTAATCATTAAGTTAAATATTAAAGCTCTGAAATGATAGTAAGCGCAAGGGACAAATGGAGCTACACATTTTTTTCAGATATATATAACATTTTATACAATTTTTATGTTATTTTAGCACTCAAATTTATGAAGTATAAATATATAATAAATAATATTTTAACTCTGCTTAGCATTTCAATTTATTTTTGAATCAGTTAAGTATTATTTTTGGTTTTTCAACTTCAATTTTAAATTATATTTTTTTATTTCAAGAAATGTAATTAAACAGATTATAACTGTAATTATTAAATTTTCATTCAAAATTTTGGTCAGTATTTTTATTACTTATTTGCGTTTCCTTTGCTGAAAAATTAAAGTTTTAACTATGTTTTTGAAGAGTATAAAAAGATGTTTGCTAACTGATCACCAAATTTCCACACATTCTCTCTTTGAATTAGGCTTGATTATACTTTATCTTAGAACAGCGTATAAGGCTAATTTTCTCTGTGAAAACTATAAAAAATACGTTACAAACTTTTCGATATTACAGTGAAAATTGAGCAGAAAAATAATAAATATATATATTATTTACTTCTATAGCAAATCTATATATAATTGGAAAAGTATTTTCTATTTTTTTAAACAAAAATGCCAAATAATTTGTTTTAAAATATGTTTCATTTGTTCAATATATCAAGGATATTTTCTCCTAAAATACCGTTTGTATCAATGAATACGTACAAGTAGAATTTTTTTTTTGTTGTTGCAGCATGGCAAATAAAATAAGATGCAGTTCTTTTTTGGGTTAACCACCTTTGTGCTTATACGTCATACGCGCATCGAATTATCACTTCACAAATTTATAATTAACAATATTAAGTAATTCGCCAACGCAATAATTTAATATAAAAATTGCATATGATAAAATAAATTCCTTAAGGCTTATAAGGATTCGTAGATGAATCAGCAAGACATCACATTTACATGAGTATAGAAACACAGCACAGTATGTTGGCTTTGAATATTTCCATCATACCTCTCAGTTATACAAATTTTAGATAATCTAGTCAACCATTAGAATAAATTAATTCATATGATATGACATTAAAAGCGCCTCATCGTATAACTGGTATAATTCATTATAACATAATGTAACAACTTTTTATTATTTTTTCCCACTTTAATTTGTAAATATTCAGAATGATTAATCAAATTTAGTTTAGTTATATTTGCATCTCGTTTTAAAGCAACGCTAGGCTATATCGAGACTTATATCGTAATTTTGAACCGAGGTCAGATGACGAGAACGACACTTGAAATATCCAAGCTTCCACACCACACCAGCGGGAGGACCTCGACGGATTTAGCTTGCACCAGGCTCGCTTATACGACGGCTCTATGGTGGAATCTGGTTTTAAACCTGAGGACCTCCGGTTCTGAAGTTGAGTTCTTACCACCAGGCTACAGCAGTCCCAATAATGAATCCAAGTTAAATAAAGTAACACCGTTTGAACGAAAAATCGAAGTCTTGACCCTTCACACTCTAAAAAATAATTAGATGCAAAATTATTCTCCTAATACAAAGATTTATTTATTGCTATGAAAAATAAATATACATAATTCTTTTAAGTCGAATTTCTTTGGAAAATTCATCCACATCTCTTAACCATTGTGTAGGCGTTTTTACCAATTAAATTTGAAAAATGAATTTAATAAAAAAAACATCAAAATGATGCACCGTCTTGAATGGTGCCTAGGGGCACCATTCAAGAAAGAGAGGCACCATCGGAGGGAGAAGGGTTAAAACTTAACTTGTAATTTAGATTGAAAGGGTTATAAATTTTTTCTAAAACAAGTTCTCATACAATTTCTAAATACATTCATAGTCAATATCTTATTATGTAAAAAGACGAGAACGAGTGAACGTCTATCAAAACGTTTAATCAAAATAAACGTCTTTCTACTGTAAACGTCTTTACAATTTCTCTCTCTCTCATGCACCTTTTTTTTTTTTTTTTTTTGAAACGTTAAAAACTAGATTTTTCGGTTATAGAAAGGACGGTCACAAAGAAAAAATGGTCACTCATTATTTTTTAATTCTCGTAATAAACATACTTTTTGTTCCAAAAGGAAGTGTTTTCAATGGATATTCATATAAATTAAAATCATGTTATTTCCGTCCTTTGATATTTGTACATAACACGGTTATTTTAAATAAGTCAAAAAATGTACTTCCTCATGTTTGTAAAGAAAATAGCATATTTTTTTTAAATAAACCAGCTTTCTACATTTATTTCTGATCATAAATGATGTTAATTTCAACCTCACCTTAATTTAGAGAATTATTGATGTAATTTTTTCAGTAGTGACTTGGTTCTATTTTAATAGCAACTTATATTCAAACTCTTAGTAAAATCTGTAAAAGAGATCTAAATTTTTATGAACTCAAATAATTTTTAAAGAAACCATTTCTTGACATGGTAGAAAGAAAAAGGGATAGTTGCTTCTGCATCACGTCAAGTTGCACTAACACTTGAGAAGATTCGAGATAAGATACAAGAACATGTAAATATTGGATCTATTTTTTTTTATCTACAGCTGTTAACCAAATCAAGCCTTCAAGAAATATTCAAAAACAGTAACATAAAAAAATTAAATCAATTTCTACTTAAGTCAACAAAGAAAAGTTTTATTTTTGTTAATTTTTATTAAATAATTACAATTAATTTAATAATTTAACAAAAAATTATGGATTTTCGCAAGAATTGAACTTGCATTCTTCAGCTTCACGTAAAAAATTCTTAAGTCCTTGCATTTTGCCGATTAAGCTACTACCTGTGGATTTCAATTTTAATTACAAACTGCTAAAACTATATTTCAAGTATTAAGAATTAATTAAATATAATTAATGAATTAATATTTGAAAAACTGTATTAACCTCAAGTGTCATCCACTACCGGTTTAAAAAAATGTATTTGAACTAGAGTGGGTGAATAAAAATTATTTTATTAACGACTGAAAATTTGAACAAGATATATATAGAGTGAGGGAGAGTGTGAGCTAAAATTAAGAATTGAAAAACTAGTACAACAAATCTAAAACCCGAGACAGAAAATATTTTTTCCCAAAAAGAAAAGTATTGAGACTCCCCCCCCCCCTTGCTTCAAGAATATCCTGTGAAAGTTCGTTTAAGAGATAACTAAAGCATTTAAAGGAGAAAATTCTCGTTACTGTTTGACCTTTCTGCGATTTTTGATTACAACAAATTGTACAACATTGTCCAGATTCAAAAGCAGATTCGAATGTTCTAGGCTTTTTGATATTTTTTTCCCTGTGAGGAAAGAACCCTTTATCTACTGACGGTACTTAAAAGTAATATTTAAATCTCGATTATATTTTCGTAATATGACTATTTTTGCCTATGGTACTTTAAAAAACACTAGAGAATGTAACCCAAATAGCAAGAAGTTAATATAAGCTAAAAGTAGGAATGAAAAATATTTAATTAATAATTTAATGAATTAAGATATATCTATTAACTAAAATTTTTCTCTTAGATTCTCTGGCATTATTCTGAAAGGAAACTTAACTACTGGCGCAAAAATGAAGTTGAAAAGTTGATGGCAACATAATTAAGTAGATAAAGGGTTAAGGGTCATCCATTATCTTCATTGTCATCCTGTCTATATACTCGCCTGCACATAATGATATATTTAATAGGAATGGCAGTTCCAAATATATATATATATATATATATATATATATATATATATATATATATACATGAAAGAGAAGATTATAAACTGGAAAAAAATGATGGAAGCAATTTATTTTGCAATCTCTTCTTCCATACGTCCATATAACTAGAGAGCAATGTCTTTCGGAAAATGATAGGAAGTTTCTAAGTTTTATTGTTAAAAGCGAGGGATCGTTTTTTAACATCTAGAAATTAACCTGAAATATTTTTTTAAGATAATCTCATCAGAGGCGACGATAGTAGGGGGGATAGGGGGGGAAATTGCCCCCCTGTCGGTAGCCTATTGCCCCCCTCCGTCGGCGAGGTATTTAGAGTTTCGTCGGCAAAAATGTTCACCATTTCAGGATGGTTGTAGAAAGAGCTGCGCATTATCAAATATGATTATTTAAAAACCTCCTTGAAATCAATACATTGTAAACAATCGAAATATCCAATTAATGGTTATAGACTTTATTTGGCAAAATATTCGATAGGGTGGTAGATCAATAATATGCTGTATTTTCATAGACAATTTTTGATAGACCTAAAAATTGAAAATAATGGATGTCGAAGACATATGTTAAGCAGATTTTCAGACATTTGATGGAAATGTCATTCTTTCAGCTTATAATTTGTACTACATTTGACAATATTACCGACAAAGATGAAAACTAATTTATTGACAATTTTTGATCAATCAACTATAAACTCAATGCGACGAATGTCGAAGAAGTCTGCAGATTTCCGACATTTGGTTAAATATCGTTCATTTAATTTGGTCGTTCATTTAACTTATTATTTGCACTTATTTTGACAATATATCTGACAAGTGAATGAGATATCGCATAACAACATTTTTTTTTACAAATGTACAATGAACAATGAAAGAAAGGGCCAGTATCTGAATAAAATAAAAGAATCTAAATAATACTTTATTTTCTTTAATTAAATGTAAAATTAACTATTTTGATTTATTTTGAAGCCAAATGAGAGATATTGTGCTATCCTCCCTGTCGGATTTGTCTTGCCTCCCCGTCGGCAAATTTCTACCACCACTTCTGAATCTCATACAGAGCCTCTCAGAGTTTCACCTGTAAAATTGTATCTAAGTTATTAAGTAGCTCAATACACATCAGGCAAGTTACGGAGACTTTTCAAGTGAGCAATTCTGTCCCTTTAGAAGTACAAGACTTGCAGTAAAATAAAACACTCTACATTTTCTTTATGACAATTTTCAAGCACTCTATTTTTTGTTCCTATTTTTATGTTTGCTCTTCAAGCCACCCTTATTTTTTATATTTTAAAAGTTAAACGATATAAAATGATATTATTTTTTAATGAAAATTAATTTTTTAATATCGAAAACAATGGAAGGTAAAAAAAAATCAATTACTACCATTGTTATCGCATCTCAATAGTTTCGTTAATCGTGATTAATAAATATATTTCATAAACTTATTTTTTTAATAAATGCTCATGTTTTCCTTCCCAATTTATTTTTTATTATAAAATGTTATTTATTTGAAACTTTTTTTTTATTTTTGAAGAATGAATATTAAAATTATTTAAATAAATTATAAAATGTGTAAGTTAATATAAAATGTTATTTAGTTGAACTTTTGTTTTTGTTTTTGAAAAATGAATATTAAAATTATTTGAATAAATTATAAAATGTGTAAAGCATTTTTAAGATTAATTCAATTTAATTACAGTGAACCAAAATTATCAACATGTTGAGTCTATTTAAGTTTTGATCTAGTGGCTATCTTTTTTTTTTTCCTTATTCATATCATGTATAAAATTTCTGGTTTTTAAATATAAACATGGAATTCAGATTTCAGAAATTCAGTTTATTGTTGCGCCTAAATTCGAAAAAGACCCTATTCGTACTATTCGGAGCCAAACGTTCTCCGTCTGGTGTGGTGTGGAAGTTTGGAGAGGGAGTGTTAGCTCAGGTGTCGACCTCGTCATATGACCGCGGATCAAAAGTATAAGGCCCTTCCTGAAATAGCCATATTGTTGCTTTAAAATCAAGAAAGTATATAACTAAATTAAACTTATCCAAACGGTATGAAATATTCTTTCGATAGTAAATTCACACCCTGATATCTTAACTTAACAAAACTATTTTAACTTGGCAGAAATACTGAAGACAGACATGGGGAATAGTAGTTAAAGAAAATTAATAATTTCTACGAATCCAATGGCCTATTAATCATGCTATCCCGGTCTAAAAATTATAATTACTATAGATAAATAATCAAAAAATTATACTAGCGTTGAATTTTCAACGGCAATTGAGGATTTATCGCCAATTGAAGGAAGTCAAAATGCGTGAATTTTCTACGCCATTTGGGGTAACGCAATACAGATGAGAAAATTTTAATTTTCTTTATTCTGTATTATTTTAATTCGAAATTACTTCACAAGGAATCCGAAAAATTAATTAATCAACAAAATGTAATTTTAAATTAATCAAACTTTAAGAAAATAAACAGAATCGTATAAAGTAATTGGCCGAAAACATATTAAGTCTAACCTCATTAGTGTGCGGAAAAAACAAACTGAAATCGTTACTTATTTGTCGGCGGGGAAATGAGGATTTTGGCGATAAAGTTAGTTTTTAATTAATAAATAATTTTAATGGATTAATATTTGAAAACTTGTATTAACATCAAATGTCATCCACTACAAGCTTTAAAAAAATTTACTTGAATTTGGGTGGATGAATAGAAAGTATTTTATTAACGATTGAAAATTTGAACAACATATAATCTATTGTTTAAGTAGAAATAATAATAATGCAAATGACAGTGTAATCTTAGTAAAATAAAAATTAGTCTGTCAAATAAACAGTTAATGTATTAAAGAAGAGGTTTTCAATTTTGTTGGTTCAAATCCATTACAGATCTATTTTTCGTAGCTATGATTCATTAATACCATGCAATGCATTCGTGGATTTACCACGTTCCTCGATTTTATGCGAGGGAAGGGAATAACTTTATTGGAAAATTGGGGGGGAGATCTTTTTTTTTTTGTAACATTAAATTTGGAATTGGACATGACATTAGATATTTTAAACAAAACGAGCGAATTAAAAAAAGATTGACAACTCGCATTTAAACTTCATTTTTCAAATGGTGAGATCAATTTTTTAGCCATTTAATGAAAAATACTACTATTTTAATGGTAATATTATAATCAAATTACAAATTTCTTAGAACATTAAAAATTGTGCACTGTTTTCTTGTATACGTGAATTATTTCGAATTTAGAAATATTTATTACTATTCATTGCGAAAAATGTTTTAATAACTTTCAAACCACAAATTTTAATTTAAAAACTGCCCTAGGATTACTGGTTATGATTCATGAAGTTATCTATTGAAGTATCTGTGAATTATGTTTGCTCCAAATTACAGTTAATTTTATTGCTATTAAAAATTTCTACCTATTCAACTAACTGACTGAACTCCTAGAGGAGAGCCTGGAGATAACTTAGTTATCTAGAAGCAGATATTGAGAGAACGATCATACAATGTTGTCGGACTTAGAGAATTTTTTAGGAGTAAATATGTACCAGGATACTCTAATCGATGAAATCTTTGTGATCACTCTGCGTCGATACAGGAGAAAGTATTAAGGGCATGGTCATTTTTTATTTGATGAAGCTTTGTTATTTAAATTACGCTTATAGTAGAAATCGATTTTTATTAAAAAACCTGCAAATCATTTTAATTTTAAATTCGAATTAGTGAGAATTCATGAGGTGCAGATCAGATCATTGGAAGGAGCATGAAGATGAACAGAATCCAAGTATCGATATTTTGGAAGAAATTTTAGAAAGAAACACAACTTTATATCAGCTTCAAAGAAAATTAACACATTGTTTCGTACGAATAATCACAACCCAAACAGAATTCAGTGTGTCTAATTGTTCAGTTTTTTTTCTTCTTTCTCTCTTTCTTTTCTATTTATAGATAGAAAAATTTCTAAAATCCGCCATCTTTGATCCTCAAATGCGGGAAAAAAATCTTTCCTATGATATTAACCCTAACTAGATTGCTCATTAATATTTTTCATTTCTAAGCAACATGATGAATATTACTTGTTTCCTCCAGTAAAATATGAGCATGCGTAGAAAAACTCCCTAGAAGATTTCGAAGTCCGTTAACATTGCATAATCGTTCTCTCGCTATCCGCTTCTGTATCGTCTTATGCTTCCTAATAAGTTGACTATCAAAGACCACGATGGTGTGGTTGCTATAGCAACAAATGACGATAAAATAAAATAAAATGGTTTATTAATTGATAAAAGAATATTATATACCGGCTGTATTTAGAAATAGAGAATTAACTATGATTATAATTTTAAAAAATTATTTAAAGAGGGTTTTATCTTCTCTTCTGTAATATTATAGTATCGCTGTTTTCTTTTGTGTTGACATACTATGTATGTTTTTTGTAAACGAAGTTTTTTCGAATATCGAAATATTTTTGTTTCGAACTGTTTACTTCATATATATATGATGCTTGTATACGCAGTTTAATGTCAATTTTATTCTGTTATGATGCCGGTTAGTTATAAATAATGCCACGGGAATTTCTTTCAAAAAGTTTTCGGTATCGGATAGTTATTAAAGGGGTATGCTAGATAGGTCTGCTGATTAAAAATGGAACTATCTGCAAAGTGAAAAAAAAATCATATTCTAAAACTTTTATGTATATAAATTTAGAAATATGAATCATCAAGTTGTCTCTATTTAATGAAGCATTTACTACGGAAACAGAATTTAAATCAAGGTAAGTAGTTTCTTTCAATCACTTTTAATCGAAATTGAAACTTTCAGAAATTTAGTATCATGTAAAAGTAAAATCGATTTTTCACATACTTTATTTGATATTACAGAAATATTATTTTGAAAAGATTAATTAGAATATTTTTGTTAATTTTTTTCTCGATATACTTAATTTTTTTGTCCAATAAATAGGATAATTTTAAATATGAGTACATTTTTTATAGAAGCATTTTGTTTACTTAAATAAAAGTATGTTTTTATGTTATTTGCTTGAACTCTACAGTGAAGTTATTAAAATTTCAGGTAAATCTTTGTAGAATTAATATTGATTCTTAATAAGGCATGTATTCATATTGTTATTTATTGACTACTGTTGCCATTTTCAAAATAGATTGGTTCTTGTGCCATTAAACCTGACAAACAAAGCCATTTTTAGCTTAGTTTCAAATACTATTATTTTTCATAAAAGTACTTACAATATTTATTGATGATTATAGCCGAACAAAAGAAGCATGCAGATTTTTTTTTCCTCCTACAATTTTTTAATGAGTGATGTAAGCTGAAAAAAAGAAATTATAAATCATTTGTGGTATTGTGTATGTATATTTATATATTAGCTGAAATGATATTCCTTCTCCCTTTTTTTGAACAACAGTCCAAAACGACACCAGTCTTTGTAAACTTTGTTAGATAAAAATTCCATATATGGATTTTAGTTAATATTTATCTCTAGTATGATCTGTATTATATGTATACTTTTTTTTGTTAAAATTGTCTGATTTATCAGCAAACTGCAAGATTTCTTGTTACACAAAATTTATATTTACTCGTTATAAATAAAAAATATTAAACTATAAAAAATGTTTTTCATAAAATGCACAACAGTTGAAGTTAATGTATTTATTAGCATTTTATTTATGAGCTACAATTGAATTATGCGATCAAAAGTTAGATATCAATTATTGATACAGGCATGCTAAGCTATTGCATTTCATTTACTTTAATGTATATTAAAAAATTTTAAATCTGTAAAAACAAAATAGAATTATAATTTTTTTGTTTTATTTGTACTTTAAATAAACTTGATTTGCAAAAAATGAATTAATCATACTGAGAATTTAAAATGTGTATCATTTACAATATTAATAACTTAAAAAAAAAAGAATCATTTCCAAACCTAACAAAAGAGTAGGAAAATAAAATTTCCAGATAACAGAACTAATTAAAATTTCTTAAAATTGGTTAGCAGCTGATTATTTTCTCAACATATTGAACTAAATAACTTACAGAAAATGTATACCTGAAGTTAATAATTTAATTGAAATCTTCATTTGTCTTTTGAGTGACATGAATTAGGTATTCAGATTGAATTTATGTTTAAAGCTTCTAAAATCAATTACTTAAAAAAAATTAAAAATCAGAAAATAATGATTATTTCCTTGCCTATTTAAACTTTTTGGATGAGGTATAAAATTGCAAGTATTTAAAGGGGGGGGGAGAAAAACTATTGAATGGTGCACAATTTATACTACTATATTAGGTAACCAGGGAAGTATAGAGGTCTGAATATAAACATTAAAGATGTCGAATCTCTCTTTATAATATAATATAAAATGAAATGAAATGGGATGTTAAAATAAGTGAGTAAAATAGTATTGAAATATTGAATACAAATTTAAATATAACTTAGTTTATAATTAAAATTGTATTTTAAGTATAATCTGTATAATAAATGTATCTGGAATTTCATTAATAAGTTCAGTGTGTAAAACAGAAATAATATAGTTATTTTGTATTTGTTATTTATTACAATGTCGCATTTATTAAAATGCACAGAAAATGCCCAACTTTAAAGACCTCAAAGCTGGACATAGTATAATCTTTTTGTAACAAGTAGCATCATGATCATGTAACATTTTAAATTTTTTTTAAAAAACACTCTCTTGTCATGTGGAAATTTGAGGATACTAATATTTATAATCCTAAAATATTTTTTTACAATTGTAGTAGCTAACTGTACTTTAACTTTTAAGAACTTTTGAAAAAGAAAAATTGAATACAAAGCAATTTAAAATATTATTTAATTTAATAATCAGTTCTTTAAAATATTTTTGTGCGAGAAAGTTAATTTTGTATTGTACTTGCAAGAAGCATGTATCAACTATAATATTCAATGTTTAGTGTTTCTCGTTTCATTAAATGGAGAACCAAAAATTACTCCAGTTAAAAAAAGTGTGTGATGCTATATTTTTCTTTGCTTTGGCTTAAGATGCAAGAAATTTTTGTTTGATATATCAGTGCTATAAAGGAATGTGAGTAACCTCAGTGATTTTCTTTTATAATGTTTAAATAAGTAATTCACTTTATTTTCTCTTTATATATGTGCTTTTTAACTGGTAAGAAAGTTCACTGTCTCATCATAGTGATATCTGCTAGAGCTTATGTTGGGAATGTTTAATCATTCATGCTAGGTTCCAATACAGTTGCAGACTGGTAGTTTAAGACTATTTAACTTATTAAAATCTTTTTTTTTTTTTTTGAAACTCTTATTAGACAGTTATGCACCTTATAATAGTCCATCAGAACATTTCTTTCACATCTAAATCCAGAATTTTCCCCTTACCTGTTAAGGATTAATATTACTTGTTGTTGTTTCTGTAACAAGTTTGGATTTATAAATTTAAGTTAAATTTGTTAACTTAATTTAAGTTAAACTTTTACTGAGAAAATTTATTTCATAAATTTCTAATTCACCTGTCTTTTCTTAGCCTGGCCTGATGGTGTTGATTGATTGATTTTTAAAAAATAGAAAGTTATTACATATTATTTTAGAAAATTCGCATTTAATTGTTCATGCCTTTTTTTCTTTTATCCAGATTCATTTTGTGTAGTGTAAAAACTGTTGTATAAAATTTGCATTTTGAAGAAATTTTATTTGTAACATTTATCAGAAGATTCTGAACAGTGGTTAAGTAATTTTGCATCAATAAGTATAATTAATCAAGTCTGCCTTCAGGAGAAACAGGACTTCTAAAGATCTAAACCCTAATTCTCAGTTAACTTGAATAAAATTTTGAAAAATCATAAGAATATAAAATAAATATAATAAAAGCAGTTATTAAAAATCCTGCTTTTATTACTATCCTGTAATAACTAATTTTATTACTATCCTTTATTACTAAATTTTTTATTACTATCTGTTAAGCTTATTATTTTGGGTAATCATAATTGCAAGTAAGAGACAAAATATGTTTATCTCAATATATAAAAAAAACTGCACCAAAATTCAAGTCAAACTGAATTTCCATTCATTAGTTTGTCCATGATATTCAGAGGGAACAAATTCTTATTTTTGATTAAAAATAAATATTTTTTTAATTATTTATATCGACTAGAATATTTAGATCTGCATATACTTTCATAACTTCATTAATCATGTTTTTAAAAGCAAATAATTACTGTTACAAAAGCAGTGTAAAATAAAAAGGTTTTGGAATTCAGCTTATTTAAAGCTGACAATCCCCACACTCAAATTCAGTTTCTTCAAAATTTTGTTTCTAAAAGTTAATATCAAAGGAGAAAATTACAAATTTTAAACTAAAAATAGGTGAGCATAAAAATAATTAATAGTTTGAATAATATGTAATAAAAAATAAACATTATAAATTTTTAATAAATGGAGTAAAAGTATAAAGTAGTATTTTTTTAATATTAACCAAATTTAATTAATCAACTTAATTCCAATAACTAAGTAAAATGTTTTACTTATTTGATTAAATGCAATGTATAACAGTTATGTTTTTGAATGAATCAAGAATCATAGTAGATTAGTTTTTCCTGATTACTAAGTGCATAATTATATAACTAATGAATTTTTATTCTTGACTACATACTATTAAGTAAAATGTGAGCTATTAACGAATTTGAATTGGCCAAATTTTATTGTAATAAAAATGATTTAGCTAACATTTTTCAATCAGGTATAGTGTAGAAGTCACTAAATAATTCAATATATTTTATTTTTTTCTCCTTCTCACAATACTTTCAGAATTGGAAAAAGAAATTTTTCTCTTTTTCTAACCAAAAAAGTAATTTTAACCAGTAGAGTGTCCTTGTTATCAGATCGAGATATTTGTTCTACAGGAATTCAAAAGTTATGTGTTGTAAAAACAGCTGTTTCCCTCCTTCAATAAAGTTGTTAATGTCAATGTATTTCCAATGCCTTTTTCACAAACGTTACAATCTGGAGGAATCTTTTAATTACAGTGGTCCAGATGGTATTGTAATTGATTTTATGTAGTTGCTTTTATGTTTTGTTTCCATGTTTTTGAAAAAGATTATCAAGATTTTATAGGAGGAATTTTTCTTAAGAAAAAGAATTTCCTGAAAAGCAAAGCTATGTTTATTTTTCTATCAATAAACTTAAGGTATAAGATACCACTGAAAGATTAAAATGTTTAACATTTCTTGCTAATATTTCTGAACCCCCCCCCCCAAAAAAAAACAGTGGGAATGGTCTCCCAAAACTTGCTTACATGCTTTCTAATAACTCATGTCTGTCAGAGAGAAACTTACATGGCATTGGCGTGCAATAATTACGAAATATTAACTTTTGGTGAAAATTAAGTAATTTTACTGAATTTATCATGTTAACCGTGGCGAGTTATTTGGCGATTAAATTCTAGTATAAGTTATTAATTCCAAAAAAAATCGAATTAGTGTTTTAGACACATTTTTCTTAACCGATTGAAGCAAAATTTTGACACAAAATTGCACTTATGATCAAAAATCACATACTTTGATATTTTTAAGTCCTTGCATTTTTGAATGACTGTGTCTGTATGTTTTTGAAAGTACAAATTGACAGACAGTCAATCCGTAGTTGGATTTGGCTCAAAATTGTTCTGAATTTTATCTCTCTCTTAGTTTTGGAAGTATCATCTTAACTTGGTATTTGAACAGCCGGACTTCCTTTGAACGGATTTTACTCAAAGTTTGGTAAAAATCTGCAAATTTGATTGTAAAAGCTATTTACCAAATCTCAACCCTCTGGCTCAAAATAATGTCGAGTTATTTTTGTCACAAACAGATGTATATTTTCCAAAAATGTGTTTTTCGAACTCAGGGAGGTCTAAAACCCTGAGATTCGTTCAAATCTCGAGTTCGATTTTTTTTTTTTTTTTTAATTATAATACAGGATATACATTTAAAAAACTCCAGGTTTTTTATGCAAATTTTGTTAATTCAATCATAAAATTCGGTTAATATTGTATATATATATGTACTTAAAGATTAATTTCTCGAGATTTTTACCATTTAGTAGACATTAATATGTGTCCCGTTTGCGGCTAGGCGCACATCCAAATAGTAGTCAATCTCTTCCCTTGTTCTGACCAGTATGTTTGGACTGATGTTAGCCTTACAACTGATTATCCTTTTTCTGAGACGATTTACATCTTAAATTTTCTCATGACTCAGAATTTCAGTCAGATTCGGGCTCCTTGAAGGGCAAAAAATAAGCCCTGCCCGTCCAATTCACTTGTTGCTGAATATCGAGTATTCAATGCTTCCCGTGCACGCAGATTGAAATGTGGTGGTACTCCATCTTGCTGAAAGTAGACAGGACCCTTCACCTCAATATCAGCCAACCAGAAGAATTCACACTCCTCAAACATTTCACAGTAGACATGGCCATTTATGGAATTTTCTACAAAAATGAAAGGATCTATAACTTGGTTTTGCATAAGGCCACACCAAACATTCACTTTCGGTGAGACACATTGATATTCCATGATCTCATGAAAAATCTGTGAACCCCAAATTCTACAATTTTGAAGGTTCACACAACGCTTACATGAAAGATGGCTTCATCAGTAAAAATCACATTTAAAAAAAACTTTATTAGTTTCTTCTTTTTGTCTGTTGGTTTGATTTCGTGTACCTGTTACACCTTGCACGCTGTCGAGCTTTTTGTAAATAACCTATGAAAAGCTGATTTGGGTATGCCCTACTCAAGACTGAGTCGTCTCAATGATTTTTTCGAACTGCGCTGACTTGAAGTACGGATTTTAATGATATTATCTTAAGACACTCTTGGCTTAACAGACAACTTTGGTTTAAACCCACTACCCGTTTCTTGAAACACAAGCAGACATTGACGAATGGTTTTGTCCGTAGGCACATCGCCATCATATTCTCATCGAAAGTTCCGCTGTACATGGTAACAGATCCAGTTTCTATAAGTCAGAAAATACACTGAGAATTTCGTTGTGGCGTTCGCCATCGAACTGCACTATGGAATGAACCTCTGCTACTCTACTTCAAGGTCAATAACGCCCGACGCTCCCAGCATTGAAAAAACAAACTGAAACTAATGTGAAGAAAATTTGATGAGCTAAGCTACTGCTTTCTTTAAAATTATCCGGCTAAACTTATACCTTTAATTCGATATTACTTTTTGAAATCCCGTAGTTCTTTTATGGGCACCTTGTACTTTTTTTATATTACATATAAGAAAAATGCGTCTCTGCGTTTAGATGTAATTCAATGAATTGAATTATTTTTCAAATTTCATTCCGATTAAAAAATGTTATCAAAATTTTTTTAAAAAAATTGATAGAAAAGGAATTCATTCAAATGAGTACAACTGATAAAATGTTGCAATGTGCAACTTTAATGTATTATTCATTTGACTTTAATATGTACTGATAAATGATTAGGAGATCAAGAATGTTCTCATCGAATAATTGAAGGAAGCTACTTCACAGAGTTGTTCCTCTATTGTGTAATGAAAAATCAAATTTATTTTTTTATCAAAGTAATATAATTTTTATAAAAATTGATTTCAAAATGTATATTATAATGAAATCTATTTCTTGGAAATTTATTTAAATTATATGAAATAACTTGAATAGAAATGTAACGCATATCTCTTGAGGTTTCTGATGTATGAGTTTTAGTGAATTTCATTTTAGAAAAATTCAAATGATCATACATTTTTTTTCCTATGGAAAATTATCTTCATAAATATTACATATGAGTAATATTCAAAGAAAGCTGACAGTAAAAGCGAATATTAAAACTGATGTTCCATTTTTTTAAAATTTCCTTTACTACTGTATTCTTTTGTTAAATTCAGGATTTTATTTAAAAAAAATCATTAAGATATAAAAAGTAGTATTAGTAATTTCTCCTTAAATTATCTGATCAGTAAAACTTATGTTAGCTGACAATATATGCATTCTAAATTAAAAACAAAACTTCTCAGAGATTCTCAGAAGCTGATAATGGCTAGGATTTCATTCAGAGCTTACTGACAAAAAAAAGAAGAAAAAAAGAAAATATTTAGAGCTCAGTACTTACAGGATCGCGTTCTCGACATTTGTGCAAATGCCATTGCCACACCTTTTTTGTAAATACAGCAGACCTTAGTAAATTAATCTGCTTTTGAATTTAACCCCCTTTATTTTATCTTTTTCTTTTCTTTTTTTATTTTACTTTAGGATGTTATTGTTCTTTCCTTGTAAACATTTGTTCTTTTTCAGCAGGAGCAATATGGATATGAACTTAATCAGTCTTATCAGCCCGAGGAAAGCAGGCAGTATGGTATGAATAATGCCATGTCTGTTTCGCAGTATACTGCTTTATCCAGTGCAGCTCCTACCACTTCTGCTAGCATGGCTGTGTACAGTCTTCCTAATCAGGTTAGTATTCATTTTTTTAATGTGTAAGCTGTGTTTGTAATGTTTTGTAGTTCTTAAGAAATTATTTCATGTTACAATGTTTTGTTGCTCTTAAGTATTATTAGAATTTCTTTTAGTAAGTACTTTATACAGTATTTGTTTTAAGAAATGAGAATCATGAAATTTAATGGGCATATGTTACCTATCTAATAATATGATTATCTTACTATACTGCAGAGGTAATAAATTTTTTTAATAAAAAGCCATTAAATGCTTTGAATAAATTTGTATTGTTTTAGTTTATTTAATTTAAAATTGAAATTTTTTTTACAATTTTACTTAAAATTTGTATATTAAAAGTTATTCATCTAATTAGTAAAATTCCATACTGCATCATTGACAAAGAAAGAGAAAAAAAGGGGGCGTAATAACCATATTATACTACCTCAACTTCTTAAATAATAACTGAAAGTAGCATATATACAGACCCTACCAAAGTTCTTAAATGCATCCAGGTTTTTATTTTTGTGAGATACTGTTATTTAAAGGTGATATGTATCATATAACACAAATATGTATTTTTTTATTTAAATTTGTCTTTTTATATTGTTACACCACTTAGTAGCAAGAAAATTCTATTAGGACACTTTACCAACATCAACAGTCACATAAACTTGAACATAGTATGAGAGCATGTAAAATCCTATTTGTATCTCTGATAAAGAACCATAGTCTACAGATCAATAAAGACTATATAATCATGTATTTACATAACAAAAAATATCAAGGCCCTAATTTTTAGTAAAAAAATTACTTAGTAATGCCTAATTTGTATATATATATAAAATATTAAATATTACATTTTTAGTTTATAAAAATGTATTTAAAATGGGATGTATCTGATAGTTTGGCACAGGATCTGTACATTCCAATTCCAACTTTAATTTTTTGAACGGAAATAATTTAATTTTTAACACTCAAGAAATTAATAAATGTAAACATATTTAAAAAATTTTTTTTCTAAATATGATATTTGTTGTGTACTTTTTTTTTATTTAGAGTGATAATCATCGACATCCTTCAATGATGATGAACCTCAGTGAATCTCACCCTCACAATCACATACAAATGAATGGTGGACATCTTATGGGACACTCTCAGGGAGAATCAAGAGGAAATGGAATGTATGAAGGTCGTCCTGTAGACCTCTCTAGTCCTCGTCCTAATGGTCATTATGAGCATATGAACCTAGGTAATCAACATGGTTCAACTCATTACAGATCTCATGAGCCCCCATCTTATGAAAATGGCCTTTCAATGAACATCTCTGGTTGTGGTAAGTAAACATGAAAAAAAATTAATAAAATTGCATGATTTTAAAAATGCAGTTATTTTTGGAATGTTAAGTATTTATATGCATACTTTATGTAACATGATTACTTTGAATGCAAAATATTCAAGTGAAATATGTATAAAGATACCAAAATTTCTACAGTTCTGAAACCATTGGTGAACTGCGTTATAAACTTGCTGTCTTAGTTAATCAGAGCCATAAGACTTACAAAAATTTTAATGAATGCTGATATTAAAATTAATACCACGATGAAATGAATGATTTAAAGTAAGAAGTTTCATCTGACGATAAGGACATGTTTGTTCACTTAGAAAACTGAAGTTCTTTCTATTTTATTAATTTAAAAGATTAAATTTCCAAATTTTTGTTTCTTTTTTTCCTTAAAATTGTTTCTTGTCAGAAGTATACAAAACTTAGTAAGATTTGATTTAAAATCAGATATATGTTTATTAATTACTTTCATCCTATAATTGAGGTAACCCTGTAAAAGGAACAGGGGTGTTCTTTTTCACCTTCACTTTCCCCTTCCCTTGATAACTTACTGACTCGGAATTAATGGAAATCATGTTATGAGACTTTTAATGTATTGAAATATTCTGTCATAAATGCGCTCATGCTCCATAATACTAAATATTTGTATATATTTCGTAATTACTATTTTTAGTGTCTGAAATTTTATGTTGAAGCTTTTTTAATTTTAATCATTTTATCAACTTTTTGAATTAACCTTATTATTGTATACTAGCCGCCTTTGGTAACCAGTCGGTTCGCCAATATTAATGCCAACTAAAGGGTTAAATCATTTTTTATATAACTTGGTCTCATAATAAGTTTTTCAGCAAAATATTTTTAAGCTTTAAATTTCGATAGTCATATAATTCACTTATACTATTACGTAGACCTTTAGCAGTCCTGATCTTTGATCTCCACATCTCTCTCTGATTTTTTATCAGTGCACGTAAAATTCACTTTTAAATTAAATTAAAAATGTTGAAACTTCAATTAATATAAAGACCTCTTTACTCAATCTAAGCATGTCTTTAAATAAAACTAAATGAAAGCAGAATATTCCGACATTGAAGTTTTATGTTCAATGCAGAAATTGAAACATTATAAATTTTTTTAATATAATTTATAAGATCTCAAGGAATTATTCAGCAAAAATTTCACAGTTTAATTGAAACCTCCAGTTTTTAATTTTATTTTTAGATGTATATAAATGCTCTCAATAATAACATTTTTTTTAGGTTTATAAATATATTTCAAAAAATTATGGTTTAAATTCCTTTGGTCTTATAGATTCATATTTGTAAAATATTCTTAATATTTCAACTTCTAAATAAATAAATAAGCATTTCTATCTTCTTCAAATCTGGCTGATTTATTCAGTTCTGAATATTGCAAGTTTAGAACAATTATCACAATCATAATCCAGAACAATTATTCTAGAGTAACTCTGATTGGCTTTTTTGATATCTTGATAAAAGTGATCTAAAATCGCCAGTTTATATCGAATAGTTATATTGAAATTTTCATAGATCGATCAGCTTTAATGATTGATTTAGTTGATTGGAATGCCACTTTTTTATTTAAGGACTTATTATCTCAAGAATATTTTGTTAAATATGATTCACAGAGCAGATGATGTATGTAAAAATTTAATTCATTAGCATTTTTTCCCTAAATTTATAATTATATATTTCACTCGGACCAATTGCTAAGAGATTTATGTCTCTCCCCAAAAAATTAAGAAATTAGATGTTGGGCTCCGATTACAGAAGATGCCTTGTAGATGTTAAGCCATATTTGCCTTAAATAAAATTGTTTAATTGGATTAGTAATATATGTATAGTAAAATACCATAGAAAACGTTTCCATCCATTTATTTTCCAAAAATATCATGTTTCAGATTGGTTTCATTTTATACAGACACGTGCCGAAAAAGAAATTTTTATATGTTTAATTTGGAATGATAGTTGATTTATTTTTTCTCGTGAGAGAACATGATATTGTTTTGATAGAAAGTTTTAATGTCTCCGAAATATGCGGGTAAAAATAGTTTTATATTCTTTTACAAATTTTGCATTGTTAATTATTACGTATGCTTGTTTGAAAGGAGATGCGTTTTCAAATAGCTGACCTACTTTTACCAGTATAGCTTTAATATTCCGTTACTTCGTTGAAAGAAGATGCGTTTTTATTTCGCATGATTCATTAAAATGCGGAGATAAATTACAATCACGAAGGCGAATTCTGTGATTTGCACAAAATATCTTCTTCACATAAGTAAAAGTAACAATTCAAAACATGTCTTATTGTTTTAAAAATTAAAAAAAAAAGAATGCAAAAATATTTTATTACTACTGATTATCAATTGCTTTTTGTTCGTCGTTTCTTTGAAATGACGTCATTTTCAAAGTTTGTTTAAGATTTCTTGCTTTTAAATAATTAATCTCGCTCTCAGAAGATTATCGTTTGGTGCTTTTCTAAAAATTCTTTTTCAGTTTTAACTGTCGCACTTTTATAATATATTTTTACTTTGTATTTTTATTTACTTTAATTCTTTAAAGGAATTGTTAATTTTGATATTGCAAACGACCTAGAAAAATTTTCTCTTGCATTTATTGTTTAAAAAATATCACATTTCCTATTTGTTTCATTTCATATAATCACGTGATGAAAATTGTATTTTTCTGTTTTATTTTTGGTAGTAATTAACTTTTTTTTAAATCAGAACTTCTGAAAATGTGATAGGAACATTTTATCAAAAGCTGTTTTTTTTTTTTTTTTTTTTTTTGAGATCCTTAAGTTTTTTTTTTTTTTTTTTGCGAAATAAATTGTTGAAAAAAAACGATTGAATTAAATGTTTAAAAATTCATTAATAATAGAGTTTTAATTTGCAGGTCAAAACATTAGTATCATTGAAAAGCTAATTTTTTGAGCTTTAACGTGATGCAACAATCAATTTTGTGCTGTAATATTTTCAGAAGTTATAGAGAAAAAACGTTAAAATTTGGCTTATTTTTTTAATTAATTAAAGTTTTAATTAAAAATTTAAAAAAGGGGGTTCCGAGGTGCATATTCCCGGCACCCAAGGTATACATATATCAAATTTAGTAGCTGTAGGTCGAACGGTCTGACCTGTGCTGCGCCAACACACACACACACATCGTGCTTTATTATAAGTAAAGATTTAAAATTAATCTCCCTCTTAATATTACTCATATACTGATTGTTATTCATATTACTCGTATGCTGATTAATTTTTATGACTTAAGATTTCGAATTTGCGATTCGTTAACACTATTTAATTGTGCAGTGAAAGGCATAAATCTTGTATATATAATTACTACATTATTGGAGAAATAAAATTATGATATTTGGAGAAATATAGACATAACTAAAACAAAATTCTGTCGCCACTATTTCTGTCCAAATTTTGATATCAATATATTTTATTCTATTTGAAGAAAAGACATACATATTTTTATTATATAAAATGAAAATTAGCCGAGTAATCGAATTTTTTCTTTTTTGAAGAAGTCATAATAAGTCACTTTGCTAAGATAGGTTATCTATAATTTATTATTGCAATAAATAAATAAATTATAAAATCGCATTATATCGAGAAATGCTGATTTATCTTAGACAATATTTCGGGATGTTGAAATTCATCATCCCCCAGCCTCAGCTGATAGACCTGCTGAATTGTAGTTGCAAAAGATATTTGTCCATATTAATTAAGTTTAATTGTTAGTGCTTATTCCTAAATTATAGAGGCGTTAAAAAGTTATAATATTTATAGTATTTTTCTTTATATATCATAATCTGAAATCCACTATTTTATGAATGTAATTTTTTAAACTGTCGAAAACTTGACAAATATTGTTGCTTGATTTATTTTCAAGCGACTTAAAGAAATTAATCTTCTCATTGATTTTGTGTAGGTGATTATTTTTATATTATGTTATGCTGTCCTATAAATTCGCTTACCTATTAATTATTTGTGATGATTTGAGGATTCATATTAAACTATGATATTTAAATCATTCATAAGATATAAATTTAATTTAATCTTTGAATTTGTAAGTTTAGAATTTCTCTTTACAAATCACTGTTTCCTCAGAATTAAATTATCTTTTTATATAAGTTTTGGTTTCATGTTTTAATGTTTTATAAATGAACTGAGTTTCTACGTATTTTGCAAAGTAAACGTAGAATTTGCTTAGTATAAATATAAATCTACTTTAATACCAACAAATTACAAATTTTGGGAAATAATATTTAACTTTTATGATGCAAATAGAATTTTTTTGTGTTTCAAAGACTGTTCATGGTTTAATTGATTCTTAATTTAATATCTAATTTTGCTTTTTAGATTTATAAGTTGTTTAGTGTTTCAACAATATTCTAAAGGAAAGTTGTCAAGATTATCTAAAAATAACGCTATGTATCATACTTAAAATGCTCTTAAGACCTCTATTCCTTATTTGAAAGGGAAATATTTTGTAGTATAATTAGAGTGGAGCAAGCAGAGTAATTTTATATCTTTAAATGAGCAAAGATTTGCGTGTGTGTATATAAATGAAAACGTTTATCTCAGAAATTTCTCTAACGATGTGTAATCAAATTTGTTTGTAGATGAGGTTTTGCCTTTTTAATTTATCTATTCTGGTAACTTTCCTGAAAAAACGGAATTTGACACTCAAAATAATATTTTTCGATAAAAAAAACAGTCGATTTTGTGCGTTCGAAAAATTTTCCCCTACCGATTAAAACAAAAATTTGACCCAAAAATGCATTTATAGTCAAAAATTCCTTTACCAAATTTGATACATTTAAGTCTACACGTTTTTGAATTATCGCATTTATATATTTCTAAAATACAAGCTAACAAACAAATTTTGGATTTTGGCTTAAAATTGGATAGTTGGAGAAATAAAGTGTTTAAATTTACAAAGTAAGATACTGAAAAAAATACTACTTATTTGTAATAGCTTAAAGAGAATCCCTTATAAAGTGTAGATATTCTGAGTGTCTACAACTAAAAAAATAATGCAAATAATATTTTCTTTTGTTTTTCCTATTTGAGGATTATTTTCAGCGGTATATGTGGTTTTTATATTTTTTTAAGTTTTTTTAATTATGAAATAATTTTTTTTTGATTGAGATTTTTATAAAATTTTAGTATTGTTTGATGGTACTTCTGAAAATATTGCGCAAGAATAATTTTTACACGTTCTTAAGGTTCATTAATTATCATTGCAATAGAGTAAGTAATTTTTGAAAATATTATTAAATATTTTTTTAATAAATTTTCATTGTTGAAATTCGGATCGACCTATTTCAGTTTTTCTGGAATTTTTTAAAAATTTCAATAGGAAAAAGATCATTATATTTCTGGTTACTTTTTTAATTAAGAGTTTAATTCATTTTTAAATTACGAAAGTTTAATACAAAGATTTTTCTGTCTTTTTTTAAGAATTAGTTTTTCTTGTATATGCTATAAATTTCCGAATGTAAACCGATCCATGTATTAGACGAGTGCGTCACCACTTCTCAAAAATTTTACCCAAAATTCAAAACCTGTTTTTGAATCGAAATTATTGTTATTTTTATTTATTTATTTTAATCTCATGACTTTCAAACATGTCGCCATGAGCGCGAACATATTGCCAAATATGTAAAATAGGTGTATTGTTTCCATCAAATCACTTTTTAATAGCTTGCCAAACATCAGCGATGATATTTTTAACTCTGGTGACTAACTAAAACTAGAATTCCCTTCCGTCTTCCATTTGTTGTTATGTATAAGAACTTTACTTGTCTTGTTTTTGTGTAAAAGATTAGCTAGAAGAAAAATTCTTAGATTATCGCGTTTGCAAAAATTCTGACAAAATGGCTGCTCAATATTACTCCTTGAATGCATTGTCTGAAACAACAAACCAGCAATTTTAAACACTTTCGTAAATTAAAAAAAAATCTTTATGTATGTATGTGTCTGTGGGTGAGGAAATACGCACACCCTCGCGCACACACGCACACAAACTCGGTTTTTACACGGAAATATACGGTATATATCTTTAAACCATGATATAATTTTCAATGTAGTATTAGATTTTTGTTATATGATATTTATAAAAAGCGCATAAATTAGAAGATTTTTGTAACTTCTATAGTTTTAGATATTTTTAACTGTACATTTCGTAAGAAAATAGCAATTATACCTGGTTTAAGAATTAAAGTAATCTGTCTCTATTTATATTTTATTCGTTTCTGAGATGTAACTGGATATCATATGTATTGAATAATTTGACTGGATTTCTTATGTAATTTCTAACTGCCTAAGATACCAATTTTAAAAAATGCTATTGGAATCAAATATGGTTTTAATTGCGGGAAAATAAAGTTGTTATATGCAGATATATATTTCATACATATTTTCTTTATCTTGAATATGACGTTTTTAGTTATTCTGAAGTTTATGAATGATGGTATAATCATAGTATCGTTTGTATTTCACAGTTAAATTTTGCATGTAATTGTTTTTTTATGTAGATGTATGATTTATTTGGTTGCTTTGATTTAAGAAATTCTATGTGTTAATGGTAATATATTTCATAATATAGCAATTTTTTTTGGTAGTTTCAGGCTAAAGTCATCTACATTGATTAATTTATTCAATTTTAAATTAGTAAAATATGTACTTTATGAAAATTTACATAATTTGTAATCATTGTAATTTAAATTAAATTCCTTATTATCATTTCTCATTGTTCAGATACTTCTATACAATATGCATCTGGATCTGAAAAAATGAATGAGGAGCAACATCAAATGATATCTCTAGGCAGTAATACATCTGTTGGTGTTCCCATGATGCATCCTTCAAATTACCATGGCTCACCTAGTCCTATGCCTACACCATCTCCAACTTTAGATGACAGGGCACGACACAGGTAAGTTGCAGACATGAACTGTATTAAAATTTGGTTAGGTACTTAAAAAAATAAAGATAATTGAAGCCATTTGAGTCTTTTGTATTAAAAAAAAATATTGATTCTAAGTTTATCAAGCTTATAACTAAAATTGTATCATGCCATTGTCAAACATATTTTGATTTATCTTTTAGAAACTTGAGCTGTGACCCAGAGACATGAATACCCTGAACTATTTTTGAAAAATAAAGATAATTGCAGCTAATGTAATATTTTAATTTTTAAAAAAAAGTATTGAATCTAAGCATATTCGACTTAAAACTAAGATTTTTTTTTCATAAAACTAATTTCAATATTATTCTGTTTTATCTTGGAAACTATAGAACATTTTAGATGATTATGAATGGCACATAAATTTGTGTATGGAACTGTGATTCCTATAAATGACTTAATTTTAGTACATAATTGTTTAATTATATTTGTTCATTGTATGGATAATGGGGCTGAAGGGCTAAATGGTCAACTAGCTAGTTAAAGCTTTCTTGCTATTTAACTGCAAAAGTTGTATACACCCTTCATAAGGTTTAGTTTTTGTTTGCTGGAAAGTTTTATTCATTTCACTTTTAAAGACTTTAAATATAACATGAATAATAAAAGTTTTTTCCTTTAAAAAATTAAGAAACAATTGATTATTGCAACAAGAAATTAGATGTGTTTTACTGGCCCATGAATTTTATTTTTCTAATACTTCATATTCAACTTTATTATGTTAATTTTACAGCCAAGTATTTTTGTTCTGTTTCTTCTTTGCTATTTTATCTGTTCTATCTGGAAACACATTTTTCTAATGTTCTGAAAATAAATATATATAATTTCTTTCTTCTAGGTGGAATGAACAAAGATTATCGAGGTTTGTATGATTTTTTGGTTTTTATGATTTATAATACTAGTATGTAAATTTAATATTGTATGCAATTATGATGAATTGTGCTTAAGAAACATTAGCTATGAACAAAATCTTAGATTTCGTGTTGGATGTTAATTCAAACTGTTTCCAAAGTGTGATTTTGCAACAACAAAAAATCGTCCTTTTTGAAAAAAATCTTGAAAAATTGTTTAGCTATCAACACAAACGTTTTATATTATTTTGTTTATTTGTTTAACTAACATTCGTATGAAACAAATTCTTAACTCTTTGTTGATAAATGGTATGTTTATCAATGAATAGCATTTTTTAAAAAAAAATTGATGAAATATTAGTTATTTTGTGTGTGTGTGCTGTAAGCTCTAAATAAAGATATAAATTAAGCATATCTATTTAGAGCTGTCTGTAGCTTGAAGGAATAATCCGAATAAAACCAAAATTGGAGCTCTTACTAATCGAGAAGGGAAAAGATTAGAATTATAATAATAAATAGCGGCAACAATCAGCAATAGATAGTACTACCTATACAGTCTCTGTAATCATTAGCAAAATAAAGATCTCATTTCTGCCAGCAATTTGTACGAGATGCCTCTTAATTTGCCAGATCGCACTTCGCTTTTAAAACTATTCTATGTTAACAGCTGAAACATTGCAGATCTTTACTTGAATTTTTATGTGTAAAAGGAATAAGTCAAAGAGCGGGTCCTTTAACAGAGTATTCAGTGAGGAGAGTGATATAAAAATTTAAGAAGACTGGATCGTGTACTGTTAAATGTGGAAAGTGGAAGAAGCCAATACCTCTTCCCATACATGAAGAAATCGCCATTGCAACTGTTGAAGCAGGTCCCTGTGCATGTGGAGTTGCTCATGTGTGGAATATTCCATATAATATTTTTAGAAAAGTTTTGAAAAAAGAACAATTGTTACTAGTGAGCAGAGATTTTATTTCCCTTTAACGCTTTTTGCACGAATGAATGTGGATGGGCTTTCCCTTGGAAGATATAATGACGAGATTAATTCTCCTTTTATTTGAATGGGACAAACAATATGCACAATAGTAGAATATGAGCTTCGGAGAAATCAAATGTTATTGAATAAAAGACTCCCTCCCCCTCCCCGCCATCGCCAGTCTCCAAAACTCACGATGTGTGATGTGGCTTTACGGCAAGCTTCATTCTTCGTCCTTATTTTTTTAGGAATTATAGCCATCAGGGCCTGTAACATATTTGTTTCCTGCACAACGATATCCTCCCATGTTGCAAACATTCGTAATCCTCAACTGCTGTAATGATTTTACTGAAATGATTTTTATGCCTAATGATGCCTCACCTGATACAAATTGTGTAGTGCAACAGTTCTGACAATAACATTTCACAAATGATAGAGTGATAAGCCGATCCATTCATATGGCGTGGCCTCCTCCATTCCAGTGCCGTGTAATTTTTGGCTTTGGCCCATTGCCTCCATTTGATGCTGTGCAATTTTAGCCTATGGTGTTACGTAAAATCTGTTCTTTACTATGGAGATGTCGCAAACCTCAGTGACCTAACAGATCGCAGAACGCGATTTGTGGGAAAAATCACTCCTGAAGCATAAAATTCCGTAGCCGATTACGACCCGTACCGCTTGGATTATGCCCTCTAGATCATTGGTCGCGTGGAAACGGCACTTGATTGGCACCAACTTACGCATTCATAATCATATTATCTGTAACAATTTTAATAAATTAAGTATGCCATCCGATTTTGCATTTCCATTCTTTGTTCATGTTTTACATGTTATGTATTAAAAAGCGCCATCTGTCGACGACTTTTGTAACTAAAGTTTTTTATTATCCCATTCTTCTTCCCCTTCTCGGTTATTAAGTGTACCAATTTTTGTTTCATTTGGATTATTTCGTCAAGCTACAGACAGATCCAAATAGAGATACTTATTTTTTAACCACGCTATATATATTGCTTTAAAAAACACGGAATTTATATATTCAAAACTTGAAGTTGTGAATTTAATTTTTTTAACAGAGAGGCGATGAAAAAATACCTTCGAGAACGTGGTGATATGGTAATAGTTATCCTGCATGCAAAGGTTGCTCAAAAATCTTATGGCAATGAGAAAAGGTAATTATATTTGTATCAGTTTAAATTATTTTTATTTATTTTTGTATTTTATGAATAGACTGTCCATTATTCTTTTACAATATAATTTAAAATTTTTTTGTTCATACTTAAATTAATTAGGATTCAAAAATTCTTTCAGATTCTTTTGTCCTCCACCATGTATATATTTGTTAGGAGATGGTTGGAGAAGAAAGCAGGATCAGATGGTTCGAGACGGTGAAAACGAACAAAGTACTCATCTTTGTGCTTTTATTGGTATTGGAAATTCAGAGCAAGATATGCAGCAACTTGATTTTAATGGAAAGGTACAGAGTATTCCAGTCTTTTTTTTTAATTCTTAATTTTGGGACGGGTGTTGAAATATTTTAGTTTTTAAACTACAATTGAGAAACTTTTATATCGGCATATTATAAGGTGTTTTCTAATTAATGTCACTTAATTCATTAAAATGAAACTTATAAAGATTTCGTAGCATATTTTCAATTTCTGCTTTTATTGCCACTTTTTGAATCCAACTCTTTCTTATCTTTTAATTCAGAATTATTGTGCGGCAAAGACTCTTTTCATCAGTGATTCAGATAAAAGAAAACATTTCATGTTATCTGTCAAAATGTTTTATGGGAATGGTGAAGATTTAGGTACATTCCAAAGTAAAAGAATCAAAGTGATATCCAAACCATCTAAGAAAAAGCAGTCTCTTAAAAATGCTGATCGTGAGTATCAAATTTTTCCATTTTGATATTTGTTGAATAAAAAAATTATAAGATATAAACAGATTCCAAAGTAAGTGTGTAATTTCCACTATGAATAAGAGGGTAATTTGTGTGTGTGTTTCTAGAAAATAAAATGTAAAAATGCTTAGGAATGCAATTCACTTAAAATATTGAGTCAATTTTCATCATCTACAAAAAAAAAGTTAATAGATACTACAACCTTTGTGTTTATGACTTAATTCAGATAATATTTCTATTTACTGACCTTTTAAATCAAGCCTTTTTTTACTGTAATTATTCACTATTGGTGATTTGGAAGCAAGTATTTTAGAATTATATTAATTCTTTGCTTGTTTTTATTAAATTTTGTGCTTCAAAGGTATTTTTAAAATTGCTTTTATATTTTACGATTTTACAATATAGTGAATATTTTTTTAAAAAAAAGATTTTATTTTATTTAAAAGTCTGTGGCTCTCCATACTTTTTATCAAAATTTAGCTTAGATTTATGTGCCATTTTTTTATAGTCTGTATTGCATCAGGAACAAAAGTAGCTCTCTTCAACCGCTTGCGTTCTCAAACTGTCAGTACTAGATATTTACACGTTGAAAATGGGAACTTCCATGCAAGCTCTACTCAATGGGGTGCTTTTACAATACATTTATGTGAGTATCCTTTTGATAAATGACAAAATGAATTTGTCTGTATATTTATGTTATTCGTCTTTTACATTAAATGTGTGTATATTAATTTTCATGCTATTAATTTGTTCCCAATGTCTATATTTATTTTGTTATTCTCATTTTATTCTTCAAATCTTACATTCCATCTTGTAATAGTATATATTTATAGATACATTTCTTAATATTTAGCAGCCACCAAATTTCAGAACATAAGCAAGAATATTTTTATGTATAAAATGAATATGAAATATGTTTGCATATTGCACTAGATACCATATAATGATTTAGTCTAATGCATGTGATTTAGATAGAAGGTGTTCAATAGTGTAGTTGAATAACTAATTCTTAAAAGCATTAGAGGTAGGAATATGAGTCAAATTTAAATAGTGCTCTTAGTGATAGAAATAATTATGTTTTATCGAGATAATAATTAATAACTAAAACCGAAAATATATTGCTATAATAATTAGGAAAATGTATATTCCTAAAGAACTTATGGCTTAAATTTTTTATATAGTCTGTGGTCATGGTATTTTTAGTAAAATATTTCAGATGCATTAACATTATGCTTTTAATAATAAATTATTGTAATAAAAAATTTCGAATTTTAGATAACTAAAGTTGCCTTAGGCAGGCCTAGTTATAAAGCTTTGAATTTCATTTTTATTACCAAGTTATAGACCACCCAAATTAAATGCTATATTTTATGTGAACTTGTTAAATAAAATTGTTACTTCAACGACAAGACTGGAATGAAATCTTTTTTAGCTTTATAATACACACATAACATCGAGAATCACATAACATTTGCATCATAGAAAGTTTGTAAGGTGTAGCTGTGGTTCTAAGTTCACGTTATATTAAGAGAAAGGAGAAATCTTGCGAACAATCTTGTAACAGTAATCAGATTATATAAAAAAACATCATATCAATTACTTCACTGTCAAGTTTCATCAATTGGTTATATCCTTCCAACTTTTGAGTCTTCTTGAAAATGCTCAAATTCATTACAGTTGATGATTTAAAAGGTATAATCGTTTTGGTTCCCCCACATATTTTTCTGATAAAATGTATTTCTGAGTCGTTACTTTATCAAATGGTAAATGTTCGATAAAATCGAGGATTTGCCCTGCTAAAAATTTTCATTTAACTGGGTCTCTAAAAGAGATATGCATTGCACTGGACATAAAATTGTTCCATGAGATAGTTTTGGCCTTAACATTATGAATTTTCTCTCAGGATTTGGTGTCAATTCGAAAATTACAATTAGAGATCTCTCGAACTGCCTTTTTATTTTCCATTTGTTAAAATTGCTACTGACCTTAACAAACTTAATACTCCTACCTTAATCTCTTGGTTTTATTGGGCTTTTGGATCCATTGGTCAATGCATTGTGTTTTGTGAAAATGTAGCAAATCACCGAAAAGTTATACTTAATATCTTATTCTTTTTTATAAGCATTAACTACCTGTTTTATCAATGTCTGCAATTGTTTGTCTCCCCTTGAGTTTAGTTTTGTTAGAATTAACTTCCCGTTGTAAAGCAACACTAAGACTATTTTGGGACAGACCTCGTAAGTTTGAACCGTGGTCAGATGATGGTTGTCTTCCCTTGAAGCTAGGGCATAGAGCTGTCTGTTTACATTGAGCAAGAGAACACATTTGGATAAATTTCTGTACTCTTCACAGATTAATTCAGAGTCTCTCGGAAAAGTGATTTGGGTCGTCAAATGATTTAGAAGAAACAGCAATCCAGATACAATCAATCCAACTTTAATGAAAGCCGCAGTTACAAAGATGATAGAAGAATGGTTTGGACAAGTATCTCTTGGTGGTCACTCTGACCTGCATGTGTTCCGAGAGGAACTGGTTCATACGTCCCGCCGTCGTCGCTGTATTGGTAATGATTTTCTTCTGATTGACGAAGATGCGCGACCGCATCGAGCTCGGCTTATTGAGGACTATTTTAAGGGTCACGGTATGAAGCGAGTTAAACCAACTCGATTCCCAGACTGAATTCAATACTACATTTTTTTTTTTTTTTACTTAGAAACAGATTTCTGGCTTCAGTCCCCTCCGAAATTGTTAGATGAGTTGAATTGAGTTTTTGGTTTTCGCTTCCCATTTCGGTGTCCTACAATTTAATTCTCAGCAGGGAAAGTCAATGCTTGCAGGTAGAGATGTACATATTCCTTACTAGAACCCATTTTTTAAATGTTTCTGTCAGATTTTTCCGCATAAACCTGATTAATGTTTTCTCTTAAGAATTCAGTTCTCTGCCAGTAGTTTATTTTTTTTTTTTGGGGGGGGGGTTGAACCTTAGAAAGTTTCTGTTTGTATTCATAGTGAACTGTTTAGTATGCCTTTCCTCGAAATTTCTTTCTTTGTGCATTTTCAAATCAAACACAAAAGACTTTTGTAGCCTAACTTTTAGAGACCATTGTACTTTACTTATCTTTTATTATTCAAGTACCTTTATTTTATATTTAGTGGATCAGTCCTCTGTTAAATTCATACTTTTTTCTTTATTATCTACTTTAGGTTTATTATTAATTTCACTAAAAAAACCAGAATGCAAAATTTCTTTCATGCAAATTAGAACCCACCACTCTTTCGAATTTGCCATTTGTCAGGAAGTGCATAAACTAGATAAAGTTTTTATAATTCTTTGCATCAATAGTACCCAGTTAATTTCCGAATTTTTCTTTTTCAATGCAGAACAAAACCTGACAATTCGTGTGTTTTCTCCTACTTTTGAATAGCTCTGAAATCAGACCAGAATATGACTTTAATAACTGAATGCTCAATAATGCTCAAAACTAAAAGAACTGTTATGTTGTTGGTACAAATAAGTTTCACTTTTATTTCACCTTGAAGTTTGCATTCAATTCTTTTTTCTTTTCTTTTTTTTTCTTTCTTTCTTTCTTTTTTTCTTTTTTTCTTTTTTTTTTTTTTTTTTTTGAAAGATACAATCAGCAAAGATTAAACGGATCCAAGCATGTTTATGCAGATGCATACAAATCTGTAATTCAAATGTTTCATTGAAGCTCATAAAAAGGGCTAAGTCTTTTAATAAATACTTCTCATTTAGTTATTTGGAAAACGTATCTGCAGAAGGTGATACCTCCTCCCAAGAAAATTAGGTTTTCCTCAAGTCTGGTATTATTAGTTTGGGAAGCAATGCATTAAGAGTTAACATATCAGGAAGATAATGAAGTATTTGTATAGTTGACAAAAATAAATTCCTTGTTTTTGCATGATGTTTGCACTTCATATGAGAGATAAAAGGATATGTACATGTCAATTTTTGTGACATTCAAAAAGGCAATTTAGGAAAGTAAATCTGATTTTTATTTTCCAAAATTAACCATAAATTTAATAGAACTTCCTTGCCTTTGTTTTTATTTTATTTATGCAGAATCGAATCCAGCATGACCTTTACTGTGTCTTCTAAGTTTTTCTAGATTTTTACTTATACTTTTGAAGGAACTCTTAAGTAATTTTTAATTGCTCATTTGTATATTGGTACAAATACTCCTTTTTATTGTTTAGTGGATGATAATGAATCAGAATCTGAGGAATTTACTGTAAGAGATGGTTACATTCATTATGGTTCCACTGTCAAACTCGTTTGTTCTGTGACTGGAATGGCTCTTCCAAGACTTGTAAGTCATTGCATTTTTTAAAAATCAATTTTTAATCTTATTCTCTTGAATAATATATGACTAGATCTCATCTGCCATTGTTATAATTTGTCTTGTTTAATAATATTAGTTATTGAAGACATTTGATACATGTTATTGTGAACATGCAGAAGTATTTAATTTGAAATTCAAATAATTATTCAGTTTCATGAATCCCTTATATAAATGCAAAGAGAATCAAATATGCTTGCAGTATGATCATTTAAAGAATATAGGAGTTCCTTTAGTGAAGCTATTATTAGCTACTCATATTTTCTTAATTATTATAGTGAAAAGAAATTGATGCCAGAGATAAAGTAGAAGCCAAATGAGAGGACCACTCCAGATATATTCCAAAGCTGGTTAACTTAACAGTACAGTGAAAGTTAAAACAATCAAAGGAATAGACTTTTTATTTTTAAATATTGAAATAAACAAATTTGTAGTTGAAATTGAGGAAAGTACCACAAATAAAAATAACTAATATATTTTTTTACATTTTATCAGTTTTCAGTCGATATGATGAAGATATTTATAATTTTTGAATGAAGATATTGGTTTTGATGAAGATATTTTTAAATTTTTTAGAACCTTCTCTAATCAAACATAAAAAAAATCCACAAAAGCACTTTATAAAAAAATTGTATATGAAAAAATTGTTTTTTTTTTTTTTTTTTTTTTTTTTTTTTTTTTTTTTTTTTTTTTTTGTAAATTTAAACTCAGATTCAAAACTCTTCTTTCTCACTATAGAATGAGTCTTTTCGAAGTTGAAATCTAAATATTTAAAATATCCATGACAAGTTGAATGAATTTTCTTTATTCCTCATATTAATTGAGACTTCTGTATCTAGGATATAATATATTATTTTAAGAGTGAAGGGTTTTATTTCATCAAAATCCTTATATTCATATATGCATTTAACAGATAAAAAAAGAATTGTTACTTCATTGCTTTTTAAAAGTGATATTTTTTATCCAGAAATAAAAGTTGGGGAAGCTTTTTTATGACAGTAGGAATTCAAAATATGCTATACAATAAAAAGATTTACCATACATCTTGTTAGAAATTTGCCATGTGAGTAGGCAACAGTGATAATGCAATAGTTTTCCATTTATATCATTACTTTTATCAGAATAAATGTCTGTTGTACCTGAAAAATAAAGAAAGTATAGAAATCTATATTTGCCATTTATTGTTGAAAAAAATACTACAGTGAAAAAGTTCTTTAAGTAAAATAGCTATGAAATATTTTCTATTTTTTGCTAAAAGTACAAGTAAAGTTAAGAAATATGCAATCAACTTATTTATTGAAAACCTCCCTGTTCTTTACCACCTTAAGGTGCATGTAGATAAACATTTAAAAAGGAACCACAGTTGAGAATGATACCCCTATTGTGATTATCTCAGAAGACTATCACCTTTTTATAGACTGTCTTTCCCTTCTAAGAAACTTCGCGTCCGTACTTGGCTGTCTCCAATGTTAAGTCAAAATTTAAAAATTCATGAAAATACTCAGCTTTATTTCAGAGGGTTAAAATAGTTGTATTGTGCCTCAGTTTTGCATTTTATTTAAGGTTATTTACACATTGTTTTATTATATCTCTTATTATGATTATCAGATATTCTCTATTTTTTAACTTTATTATTTGGCACTTTGCTGAAAATGCTATACTCCCTTTTGCAGTCCACATTAATTTAATTCTCTAATAGGCAATTAATGTGTTTATTATTTCTATCGAAGTTTCCTTTTCCATTTTTTCTGCTATAATTCTACAGACTTATAATTTAGTTTCATTTTTGAAGTGCAGTTTTTGTGTGTGTGTTAGTATCACATGTATTTTATTTGTCACCTTTTTATCTATATATTTAGACACTAACGTATTTTCTTTACTCTGACTTACTATCGTTTCGTACTTTGTTTTTATTATTATTAATTTGCTAAAGTTTTCCTTACATTTTCTTTGTTATATATAATATATATTTGTGTAATGCATTTCAGATTATCAGAAAAGTGGACAAACAAACTGCTTTGTTAGATGCTGATGATCCTGTATCTCAGTTGCATAAATGTGCTTTTTATATGAAAGATACAGAGAGAATGTATCTTTGCTTATCGCAAGAACGAATAATCCAATTCCAGGTAAAATTTACTGATATTATTAATGTTTGAATTGTATTTGTAGCAAAGACTTTTTAAATTTCTATTTATAAATGGCTTTCTGAGAATTCTCATTTAAATATTTAACAGTTTTTGTTTTGTTTTTTCATAAAGCTCCGTAACTATTTATATATTTATTTATTTATGAAATTATCAGCTTTTTTTTTTCATTTTGAATTCAAACATAAATCCCCTTCTGTGTTTTACATTCATATCATTTTTGAAGATCAAGATACCTTTAACTGTCTCATGTAGACATGCAATGTCATATGAAACATACACAATTAAAAACTATGCTTGCTCTTCTAGTTCTCTGCAGAATCCCTTTTTAAAGCCATATAAATATTGGATTGTCCCCACAGCTCTTTTGTTCTTGCTTTCAATCTTGCTGTATTGAGTGCACTACTCCCTTGTCATAATTTTGACGATAAACCTTTAGAAAATGCTAAACATCGATTTTTTTTTCTGAGGGAATGTCAAAGAAAAGTGTCTTTTAAAGAAAGAAAAGAACAAAAATATTGATAAATCAAATCTCTGGAATATATTTTTAAATGTTACTATTTTTGAAGTATCCATAGATATTACCAGGTTTAAAAATTAATCGTGTAAAGTGTAATAAATGTCAATTGAAGGTTGCATTGCATCATGAAATGTGCTTAAACTTGGAAGCCGTTTTTAAGCCCCTTAAACTGCGTAATTTTCTGGAGAAGTGTGAGAAACGATTTTTGTTTTGTTTCCCAACAAATTGAAAAGCATTCAGAAGTGCAAACGTAGAAAAAGTATATAACTGTATATTGCTTTACAGCAATCTTAAGTCACATCTGGAATTAGGTTTTAAGGGAAAATATGCATATTTTTACTGAGAATTTTTTATTTTTTCTTAGTTTTTAAAGTGTGCATTCGCAAAATTTATTCTGATATTTTCATCCAGAGTGAGAGTGTGCCGTAGGGAAGCGTCCTCAGTGTAACACTTTTTACCTTTCATTTAGTCAGAAACTTACCTTCGTCTGTCTAGAGTACACTGTACTTAGACAATCCGCAGAGTTCTGGTCTAGGTTTCACAATGTCCTTAATTTAGATGTAATAAAACAATTTAGTAAAATGGTGTCGTGAAAATGGACATACATTTTCAACAAAGAAAATCATCTACTTCTGTTGGTAAACAAGCTTGCATCCTGATCCTAAGATCCATGTCGATGAAAGGGATATTCCTGATGTTAATGACTTGCGATGCTTAAGAGTTTCTTGATAAAAAATAACTGATTTCCTTGCCACATATTTTGCATCTGCGGAAACAATGTATGGGAAAAATTGCTTGATATTCTTAAAGTCTTCTCAAAAAGATCTTGGAAAGCTGATCGCATTTCTCTTTTGCCCATTTTCCAGTCCGTAATACTCTCGCCCAGATTACAGATGCACTATATACGGATCTGCTCGTCCTATAATTTACATAAACTAAACTCATTCGACTCTGCGAAATTTTTCTAGTTTTCTGAACATCATCTGTACAATGTCTTTATATTATCTGCCACCAATTTCCATTCAATTTTATGCTTAAAATATTGCTAGGCATTACTTTTTCTGGATGTAAATCTTTTACTTATCATACATTACAACTTTCGGCTATTCCCATTGGTATTCATAGATTATATAACGCTCGTCCCTATAACATTGTCCTCTTTCTCTAGAGAATCAAAACTATTATTTCTGATGCAGGTCTTGATAATTTGAAAGTACAACAAAACTCTTTTGTTGTACTTCACCTCTTTTGATAAACAATCAATTGCAACTGTTATTTTCCAACGACTTTTTTTTTCTTTCATCTATATCACTTCTGCAGTATTATAAATGGAAAATTGTTTATAATTATTATCCGAAACCCTCGAGTTCGAATTTAACTGCTGAACTAATTGCAATTTTCTATGCTCTAAAGAAAATTATAATTTCTCGACTTCGGCAATTTTAAATATACACAAATAGTACGACTGCTTTGGACATTCTCTCATGTTGACATTCAGATGCATCCAGTGGCAATAGATATTTTATCTTACAAGCACGAACTTTGAAACTGGTTTTAAAATTATATTTTGCTTTATTCCTAGTCATGTAAGAATTCCATGAATAAACAAGCTGACCAAAGCAGTTTTCATAGTTTTAACACATCATATTCCATACAGTGGTGTTAAAAAGGCAGTTTTTCATTCTGTTCATTATCTTTGGCAAACTGACGTGTGGGACTTTAAAACTCAAAACAAAATTTATTCTATCTATCCTTCCATTATTTTATGGCCTTTTGTCTCCCCACGAATGTCTGATATGAAATGAATTCAGCTACCTTTATGCCGCACTTGCACCTTTCACAAGCATCTTTTATTAGGCGAAGGAGCGCCAGATTGCCCAACATGTCATGTTCAATTTAAGTTTCGGCATATTTTAATCGGGTATCCTATTTTCCACCTCATCGAGTTCATTATTTTAATACCTCATCATTAATTATTTTTGATTTTGTTGAAATTAGTCTCCATAAAAATATTTTTAAATTTCTGCACACCATTGGGTTTCTTTTATAATTCTAAATAAATCTGTAAGATTTTTAATAGCATATCAATTTCAAACATCATTTCTTGTTTTATAACTTGTATAATTATTTTATTTCTTTTGGATTTTATGATCTACCACTTATTGTCGAAATAAATCTCTTTCAGCTTAAAATGCAAACATTTAATTTATTATACTTAATTAATTTTTACATTTTAATTATCGAGTTTGATTTTTAAACCATTTATCTGGCACAGTTTGGCCATTCTTGGCTCTTGCGCCACTACATCTCAAACAACCAACCCTTTCTGTCCTATAGTGTTGAATATGTCTCTCCCTGGTCAGGATTTTAATAAAAATTTCTAAAACATGCTAAAAGTTGAAATTTTTAATAATATTGAGGGAGATGGGCTTGTTATTTAAAACTCAATGCCTGGTTAAGTTAGTGTAATACTTTTTTTTTTTTTTACAGGCTACCCCTTGCCCTAAAGAGCCAAATAAGGAAATGATAAATGATGGTGCTTCCTGGACTATCATAAGTACTGATAAAGCAGAATATACCTTCTATGAAGGTATGGGTCCAGTGAGAACTCCTGTAACTCCAGTACCTGTTGTTCACAGCCTGAATGTAAGTAGGAAACTGTTTATTTTTCGGTACCTTTTAAATGATTATTTTGGCGGACGAGATAGTTGTGTTGAAATTTTCCTTTGAATCCTGTGCTTAAATAAATATTTTTTTTCCTTTGCATTATGAAATAATAAAATATGCAAAAATATGACTTATCTTCTTCTTCTTTTTTTTGAAAAATTACTTTAATAATGAATTTATATTTGTAATATATGTTTAAATATACAGAATAGTGACTGAGAGTACTGTAATAACTTTTATTTTCTTATTTTTTACATCATGCATTACATTGTTCAGTCCATTTTATCTAAATCATAATTGTCTTTTGTTATTATCTGTAAATAATTAGTGTACAGTGGTAATATTTAATAATGTTTAATTCGGAACTTAAAAGAAAGCAAGTAGCGGTTTACTAAAAATTGCTCAGTAGATTATATTTTTTAAACACTTGTGTTAAACATTTTATTTTTAAAATATAATATGAAAATTTATGTATTTTTTTTATATTTCGACTTTTAAAAAAATTATATCCGTGGTATACTTTCAAATGTGCAGAATAGCGATTAAAAATACTTTTATAACTTTTCTTTTTTTCTTTTACATCATTCATTTCATTGATACAGTTCATATGCATCTTTCTACCTGATTAGCAGTATCTAGGTTTTTCTGAGTGACTTGTTTTGGAAAGAAAGAGGAATTACCGTTTTGGTGTTTTTAATGCAATCTATAATTGTTAAATTTTGTTCTGGACTTTGTTTCAAATAATATATTGAATATATTTTCTTTCTCCTTTTTAATTAATGTTTTTAAATTTTAATTACTCTTTTATATTCCTGAAAAATGTGTACCATTCTTACTTAAAATCATAGAAATAAATCATCATCATAATTTAAATCAATCTAGAAAAACATTAACAGCATTTGAAATTAATAGCATCTTCATTCAGCTATAAGCCCTTTCAATTTTAAAAAAACTGCTTGATATTATAAATGATGTCTTAGGATCTGGATATTTTCTAATAATTTTTAATAAAAATCGGAACAATATAGAAATTTTTTATATTGCCTTTTAAATATTATTTTAATAAAATTTTACTATCTTTTGCACTTTTGTTTACTATTTGCCTAATAATAATTTAACAAAAGAATTTATGTGAAAGTTTAGATGAAGTATTAATTATACCATTTAAATTGCTTATGAATGTATTTCACTCTCCACCTGCTAAATAGAAGTGGTAATATTGCCATACTTTTAAGTTTTTTTTATTAATGTATTTCACTTTATACTAGCTAAATGGAGGTGGTGATGTTGCCATGTTGGAGTTATCTGGAGAGAGTTTTACTCCTAATCTTAGAGTATGGTTCGGAGAAGTAGAAGCTGAAACAATGTACAGGTAAATGAAGTTTTTGTTGTTGGCACATTATTCATAAAATCCAAAAATATTATATCAGTATTTATTACAAAGTGAAAATTGGAAATATTTTTTAATTAACGTATAAATGTTCGTAGATGCCAAGAAAGCATTTTGTGTGTAGTTCCAGATATATCTGCTTTTCGAGAAGGATGGCAATTTGTGCGACAGCCTACTCAGGTATGTTATTTTCTGTAAAATTTATCCATATTGATCTAGTTTTCTCTCGCTCTTTTCATAAATTTGAAATAGAATTTTGTCCTAAGAGGGAAGATATCTTAATAAATTCATGTTTCTGAAGAAAAAAAATAAAGATTTATAAATGATCCAGCATTCCTCTTATTCCCTCTTCAAATTCTCTGTAATATTTAATATTAAAAAAGCAAAACTAAAATGAAATATTGTATTTCATTTTTACGTAAGAATTCTCAAATATCAATGAATATATGATTATTTTATGGAAGACATACTAAATTTTCTTGATTAATAAATGATATTTTGAAAGTTCCAGCCAACTTTTTAAGTAGAGATAAGGCAAACCAAATAAATCAGTTTTATAACTAAACATAAACATCGGAATATCATATTTGCCTATTATTGATGTGAGAATATTAATAATATGAATATTGACCAAATCGACATACCAGCAATTCCTGTCTCTCTCTCTCTCTCTCTCTCTCTCTCTCTATATATATATATATATATATATATATATATATATATATATATATATATATATATATATTGCATATAACTAGTGAATTCTCAAGGCAATATAATATTAATAAACATTCATAACATTGCTTCATTATATTAGAGAACATATGCTGGACAGGCTGGTCTTATGATACTTCATAATAAAAGCACAAGTTAAATCAGTTGTTACATATTATCTCGCATATGTATATGAATCCTTGTGTGAAAGGAGATACTTCCATTTGAAACTTCTATTTGTGTGCTATACACTGAAATTACGTTCACTAGTTAGGATTCCAAGCTATTATATGCAGCAAATCTTCATTTTTGCAACAATAATTTCTACTGTAGCTGGTGTGTGATGCTCATTCCTTACCATTTTTGTGTTTTATTCTGGAAATTTTAAATTTATTTGTTCGTCTATGCAATCACGCAAATTGTTTGCAATTTGATGTATACATGTGCGGAAACCTCACAAATTACCTTCTATTTTCACAATTTTGTTAAATGGAATAATGGTAGTCAAGTTCATTGTAGGTTAGCATGCACATGTGATATTATGTTTCCTGTTTCATTGTGAAATTGCTTTGTTCTATTATGAATGACTTTCCCTTCAATTATCATCAGTAACTGATAAAAAATCAAGTCTAGTTAACTCTTTTGATGGAGTGCAATTTTTTTTATAATTCACTTGTTTAAATATTAAACTTGGCATTATTGTTATGTTACTAGTATGTTTTGTGTATGCATTAATTCAACATAGTACTATATTAAATATTAGAACTGAAATTTTTAATTTTTGAAGTGACCTCATTCCTAGTTTTAGTCCTATAGTTTCCTTCAAAATAGAAAAAAATTTTAAAAAGTAATTGATGGAAATGCAGTTTCTTGTTGAAGTAATTAGATTTATTTCTTTTCTATTGTAATTGATTTTCTATTCAATATTTTGCAAAGATTTCTATGGAATTCTCTCAATTAACAAAACTTCGTCGTGGATTCTTCTGGATATGCAGCATTTTTATATTTTCCAAACAATTAAGACATTTTCCCTTCATCCCTGTTTATATTTCAAAATCCCAAATCTCTTTTGATTTCAAGTGAATCAAAAACCTATTGACGAATGGTAATTCACTAAATTCACTAATGGCCATAAACAGAAATTGGTTTGGGATTTTCAATGTTAGATGGATATGCTTTTCCAGTGAATTCCAAACTTTTAAGGTCAAACTTAGTAGTTGACATCAATTCAATCAAGTCCTTAATAAATTTCTGTAGTTCCTGATTAAAGCCTTGAAGTGATGCAGTTTTCAACATAGAATGAATTCTTCAACTTCGTAGTTTTGTTTTCAAGAAAAGTAGCTAAATATCGGTCTAAATGATGGTAGATGGCAGAGCCAAGTAATTCCAATGGTTTCCAATTTCCATAAAACTTGAAATGTAAAATTTTAAACTAAAAAATATTTTTTTGTCGTCATCAACGTTTGGTATTCCTATAATACTCCGATCTAGACAGGTTTCCTACAAGACAGATAGCAAGTGACACATATTTCCTCTTAAAAGATTCTCAGCATTATCAGCTCCTATCAATAGTTCCGTCGGCAGTGAGTGATTACCGACACCAGTGAGCTGGATAATTTATTCTGTAATTCTATAATCCACGGCCCTTCTTTTATAGAAGGAATATGTCCACAAATAAACTGTTCCAAACTTTCATCTCATGAGAATAATTTTTTTAAAATTTACTCCTTGATAATTTATAGCATTTATGTTGTTTCATGGAACTGATACCACTAAATACTACATGCTAGAAACTTTCATTTCGTGCCACAATGGATGTCATTTCGTAAGTGTGGGCTTTAGGATATATGACCTCTGAGATCCTGTATATAATAACGCTCAAATAGAGTGCCTTTCTCACCAACATTAATTAGGACTAATAATGTCTGTAAAAAGATTTTTAGGTGACTTTGATTTACTATTGTTACGCTTTCATTGCTATTTGAGTTCTCTTAAGTTTAAGTTTTTAGGCTATTAGATACTTCAAGACATACTATAGTCCAGTGGGTTTTCTGACTTATCATGCACTGAATATTAACCTTAAAAATTCAAGAACTGCGTCTGACTTTTAGACATAAAAAGGAAGCGTTTTTCTTCTTTAAAATACCCTACTTTTCATCAAATGACTTTTTTTTAACATTTAAAACAGTTTTGAAGGTATTGAGCTTTGTCACAGAATATACAAGACTTCAAATTTTTTTCTTTGCATACTAAATCATTAGCCTCGGAAGTGACATTTCAGTTTCTTTGTATTTTTGTTTTCGATTTAAAGATTCTTCTGGGAGTTTTGTTTTTTCGACCTTCACTAATGTTGCCATTTCGCATACAGGAAAAGAATATTTAAAATAAACTTTTGGTCAAACCCGAGCAATGTCTAATTTTTCCCGATATTATTCAATTCGTTCGTATTACACGCCGTAATTGCCAGAATTGGTACTTATTAATGCGCTACATATATTATCATCCATTTCTGCCAAATTCGTAGCATGTCTTTCTTAAGGGAAATTTTCTTTCAATTTCTTCTGTATTTATTTCATTCTTATTTAAGACCGTTATTAATTCATTATAACACTTTGTAATGTGTTTTGCTGAATGGGCCCCGTTTTTTTTTTTAACATTCCCATAACTCCAGAATAAATTATGTTTTAATACGAACGTTCTGACTTTAAATTCTTAATCAAGTCCAGTTCACCTCAATATGATTTGCCTTCAAGATATTTAACCAATTCTTTAAGCTTCGAAATAATTCATTTCAAACCTGATTATAAATGTACGTCACAGCAAAGTTTTTCCCAATCAACTTAATTTTATGCTATAAAAATGATTTACTTGCAAAACAAATTACACGAAACACGAAAATTACTACACACTTACCCGAAAATTAAGAAAAATAAATGAAAAAAGTACCTGGTACATCCACTCGCTTACTTGGCTTTTCGAACAAAATGGACTGTGTAAGAATCTTTCTATGAATGGAACTGTCGTACATACATTTGAGGATAATCTTGTTATTGTTCTTTTAAGGACCACAGGATTAACATTTTTCAGCCGTTGTACCCCTGAAAGAGTGGTAGACAGAAAACTAAACTGTTATTAGGACTCTTGATTTCGCGATGATCTCTAGTTTGACCTACTTTTAAATGTAAGAATCTTTCTTCTCACCCTTATTTTTACGAAACAAAAAATTCTGACGCATGTGCAAAATCGTGAAAGGTTTTTGATTCCGAGAATGAACAGTACAAACATAAGAATTAGTGTGTGGGCGAAGGAGTCATTTCGGCTTCCTCTACAGCCTACTTAAACTGGATTTTTCAAAATTTCCCTGTTTATTGATTACTTAACCAATGAAAATGAATTTAAGAAGATACTATAGAAAATGAAGATACCAGAAGAGGCATTCCTTTTTTGTATATTGATTCAGACAGTACACATTATTTCAGAATTTATTTATTTTTATTTTATTTTATGTGTTCAATTTTTGTTGTAGGTTCCTGTATCATTAGTACGAAGTGATGGAATTATTTATGCTACTGGTTTAACCTTTACTTACACTCCTGAACCTGGTCCCAGACCCCATTGTCCACAAATAGAAGAAGTACTGAGGCCTGTATTACACAGTCATCTGGGAGATATTGACCATTCTCAAGGCCCTGTTTTAATGCCTTCTCAAAGTTACCATGAACACAATCTATGATTGAATGTATCATATAGAACTTGTACAAATTTTATATACAAAATTATTCTTAAAAATAGTTCATTATTTTCTCAATACTGTATAGGTCATCAAGGCATGGTGTGTATTTTATAATAACAGTAAAAGATATATATATATTTGATTAATTCTTGTTGAGTTATGGTAAGCAAAGGGCTTAGTGGTTTTAAGAGTGCCAATTATTTTATTTTTATAAATTATATTTAAAAAAGTATACATACAGAATTCTTTATTGAATTTATAATATGATGGGTCTTTGTAATAATGTCTTTTCAACTTGATATTCTGAGATATCCCAGAAAATGAAATTTTATGTAAATTGATTAAATAATTTGAAAAAATATGTAGTTTGGTTTTTTAATTATAAAGTTATTTCCAGAAACATTCTTTAAGTTTTTTTATAAAAGATTTTTTGAATCTTATTTTGTTGGATTTGAATCTTATTTTGTTAGTAAAGTAATGTTTATGAGATTTATAGTTTCTTAATTCTTTTATGATTTAATTATTTTGTTGTTGTTATTGTTTTTATTTTTGCAATTAACTATTTTTATTGAAAATTTTGAGAAGTGTTCCTTCAGATATTATCAAAAGTTGTAATAATAAAAATATAAATCTTCTGCATTTAAGATGTACAGAAACATGATAGTGCATTATATTTTGTGCACATATATTCATATTACTCATATATTTTTTTAATATCCACAAATTAAAATTGCATGTGATTGAATTGTTTTTTGCTGTTTATATTGTGATATCTTTTAGAGCATCAAAGATGTATCATAGCATATTTTTTATACTTACCACAGCTTTGTAAAGCTGCATGTAATTATGTAGATAAATATCTTTCCTTGACTTTAATGCATGCAAATTTAGAACAGAAAACAAAACTTGCATATCGATGATGTGTTGATGAACAAGTTTCTTCTTTTGTAAACACATAGCATCTTTTATCCAATTCTGTCAATCAGATAATAAAAAAGAAAAGGTCCATGAATTTTGTACAAATTCTCAATTCTGATATATTTGCAATCAAATTTCGAAATTAGATGTTAGTCTATCTTTTGATTGAATATTAAAACTTCTGCATCGAAAATTTTGATATTGTCAATTGTTTTAAAATGACAACTTTTTAAAACATTTTTTATTAATTTTTATTGCAAAAAATATTGAATTTATGTGTAATTTTGCTTGGAACAAACATTATGCTATGTCATTATTCTAGTACTAATTAATTTATTACAGCATTTCTTGTCATTTATGTACAAATGCCACTTATTGAAATAAATAACGATCGTTTTTATCTTTATAATTGTCTGTTTTTTAATATTTATTCAGCTACCAAACATTTTTATAATAGAATCATAGTAATTTCCTGTTATGTAAAAAAAAAACTGTAAGATTTTAAAAGTTTGTTGATTCAGGTGACTTTACAATCACAATAATTTTGTCTCTGATATTTATTTTATTGCACTTTTATTCCCAATGTGGTGTGATGAGACGCAAGATATGTACTGGATTCCAAAATTAAATCAATAATATATTCTTAATGAGTATTTCGTAATAACACACAATCATAATCTGCCATTTTAAAGACTTTAAATTATTCCAGTGTCATTTTATATGAACCATTTATTAATTGTTAGGTTCTGCTGAAACGGTTTGCCCTAGCATTAGATGCCAACATCAGAGCGAGGTGACCGAAGTGATTGTTTACTCAACTCCTTAATTTCGATAGATTGTTTTACATAATAAAATATCTGATATTTAATTCGGTAAGTAGACTTTGAAAAAATGTCTACTGTCCTTTAATTTTTTTTATTTATTACTTACATCCTAACCGAAAAATAAATATTAAATAAAATTATCAAGCACTCTTTTTTATTTAAATTACAACCGACTATGTGCAGACAAATATCTTGTTGACATCTGATATAAGTTGACATTGTGGTTGTTTTTAAATATTATTTGCAATTGTTGCAGCTATTTGCAATTCCATTTAAGTAGATTATTAAATACTAAGCGAATCTAATTTAAACTACCGATAACTTCATTTTGATAATGGCTGACACGTCCATCGTAGGGCTCATATTCAGTCAAGTTGATATCATGGTAAAAACTTGGAAATTACGTAGAAACATTTCCGGAAATATAAAGGATGCAGTGGCTCTGAACGATGATTAAGTACTTTTATTTATTTTTAAATTTTCAAAATAAAACATTTAGAAGTTTAGGAATTAAAGAGCAATAAAATATTTTATAGTCATAGAAACTCTTCGCTTTTGGAAGTTTGTTTGTTTAGTTGGAATTTAATGGCGCAAGAGACAGATTTGACTAAATTGTGATAAAACTACAATGTATTTTTTAAAAAACTATTGAATATAAGATTAATCGATAAATGATGGGATATCAAACGTTTAGAAGATTACAAGTTAGTTAAAACAAGAAAGAGGTAAAACAGGGGGGTTGAACATTTAGAAGTTCCAAAATATAAATGAAAAACAATTTCAAACGACTAAAGGGTTAGAAAACTATTGCAGCGTTTTCACAAACGGTTTTTTTAAATACTAGTCTTGGACAAAAATATTTAATGTGTTATAAAATGTTTTAAAATTGACCCATCGAACTGTAGTTTCTTTAAAAAATTTCTTAAGAATATATTTATTAACACATGGGGTTTGTAAAGGGTGATGGTGGTTCTAGCTGTTCAACAATTGTGGTGTCTTCAATAATTTCACTCGAATTATAATCTATGCTATCTTCCTCTACAGGTGACTCGATATCATTGTCAATTTTATCATTAGAAATATCCTTCATGGCATAAATTCGGAGATGACAGAAACTGGCACAGAATTGATTTCATGTCATATTGGGGTTGGTTTAGCGTAATTATCAATCTTCATACTAGCCGAAATCAGAGTTTTCAAAGGCGAGGTTACTTAAAGTTCAGATGCTCTCTGAATTTCATTGACTGGGGTGTTCAATTGTAGATTTTAATTGTCTTTTAAATTTCTTTTTCTTTTTAACAACTTGAAAAGTAGGCGAATTATGTGACGTTGTAGTAACAGCACAAACTGAAACAGGCGTATGTTTAATTTGTGTTGCCGATGGTTAAGACAAATCAGAAATAGAGTTTATTTTAGGGCTTGTAAGATATATTTCTACAGCAATAAAATCTTTCGTTACATTTGCTGCGTTTGGCTGCAGGACCCGACTTAGTCTAGTTGCGGCCCGGGGCAAAAACATTTTTGAGGCCCTCTCTGCATTACTACTTAGTAATGAAGAACATTCTTTAAAAAGGAAATGTAAAATAAAATTTCTATTCGATTTGGGGGCCCGGTGCAACTGTCTCGCATGTCCCTGCCTTAGTCAGACCCTGTTTGGGTGCTTAACATTAGAATAAGCGATAGAAGCATCTAGTGTCTGCAGATGTTTGGAATTGAACAAGTTTCCAGGCTTCAGTATAAGACAGCTGTTATTTTTATTGTTATTATTATTTTCTTTGGTGCCAATTATTTCTTTTTCAAATCGCCTAGCTGAACAATTCCTAGAATATAATATGTGCGTCTCTTTACGATTCCTACAACTTTCTGCAAAGGTACATTAAGTACTGTCATGTTCAACTTCAACATAGCGTTTGCATGTTAATGTCCCACGGCAAGACGTTGAGATATAAATCAACGAAGCAGATTGGGTATTTATAATCTAATAGAGAGGCGCATGTAACCCGCTTTAATATACTCTTCTCACTCTCTGAGCTTGCGATTTTTAAGAATAATTTTCTAACGGAACATTTAGAAATTCTCCAAAAGAAATAACTCGATTAGAAGAATTCAGTGAAGCATGTAGAGAGACATTAACTGGTATGTTCCAAAAAAATTTTAATTTCACAATTTGTCAAGATTGTACTTCGAAAAGTAACATCGGATCGATGCTTTTTTGTACTTTTCACCTCGCCAACATAGTTAGTGATACTTTTTTCTATAAGAAAGGGAAATATGGAATGAAATGCTTCATTCATAGAGGAAGCTCTTTTAATAATGAAAAAAGGTGGAAAATTTACTTATGATGAAGAGATAAAAGGTGCGATTTGTTGTTAAATTAAATGGGGCAGATTTACGTTTGATCATAAGGCATCTTTTATGATTCAGGCCCTATAGCACCATCCACCAAAGAGGGATAGCAGCCACCAGCTGTGGGTATTCCTAGTCTCGGTCCTTACCTTATTGCTAAACGTAACCTATATGTTCGGAGTCTCAGTGATCACCCTTAACGCCAAGCCCAAGAAATAACTCTTTCGCTTGATACCTAGCAGACTAACTACTCAGGTGGCCGATTGATACGCCTGGGACAACAATGCACCACACGTTTAATGGGTTTCCATAAACGGCCAATGAGATATGAGATTTGGGTGTCGATGAGAAGCAAACAGAGCGGCGACAGCTTCTCTTGGAGAGATCCATCGCTTGTCATCGAGGGAAAGAAGAAAACAGCTAAAAGAGAGAAGGATAAACTGAAAGGAGACCAAACACTGAAATACCACGAGATCGTGAAACCTAGGACGAAACTCGTCTCTAGGAATTCTGTCCGTTCATCCAAGAGGACTTTCAAACGTAAATAACATAATAAATGTAACTAACTAACTTGAGCTAATCATGAAAATTGTTTGCCAGTATCAAATTTTTACAACCAGTGAATTAAAGAATTGATCGTCTGTCTCATGTTAACTTGAAAATTTGGAATCGCGATGACATAAACAGGAAATTTGGTTTGTAGTTTTCTGACCAATGTTACACAGCATCTGCTTCTAACTTTTGAAAAAAGAAGAATCTCAACATCCATATGGAATTTTCTTTACTGTACTATGAAACATAAAATTCGTCATGTTGAATTTGTTCACTAGAATTCGAGGGATAGTTCTGTCTCTGAATATACTTATGAATCATGAAATATTTTCATTACTCTGTTATTGGTAAAGCTGTAGTTTTTAA
>JAOUZG010030873.1:0-11060 GCA_026289955.1 Argiope argentata | reverse complement strand
AAAGAATTAGTTCAGGTTTAAATTATGTCTTTTATTATAAACTTCGAATGATATGATTTATTTAAGGATTTTTATTTTTAATTGAGTTGTCATTTATTGAGAATGGATAATTTTTTAAAGAAATATTTCATTTCGATTTACAATATTTAAACTTCATTCAGCTCTTCCATTATTATTTATAGCTTTGAAAACGTCTGTCAGAAACGGTTTGTAAATTCGACATATTAAACACAATTAGCTCTCATCTATAAGTCAAGAGTACGAATCAAGCCTTTGTTCATGAGAGACTCGATATTAAAACAAATTCAGATGATTAACCAAAACAACAAGAACCTTAGATAAAAATTATTAAAATATATTTGTTTTATAATGTGAGTGGTAAATTTGAATGTATTCGTTTTATAAGGGATGATTGTCGAAAATGCTACATCTTGGTTGCACATAATTGAGCGTGCTTCAACTTCGTTCACTTCTATTCAATAATTAAATAAAACAAACAAAAGTTGAAGAAAAGTGGTGGTATTAAGTTTCTTCCTACAGATTGAAATAAAGTAGACATATATGTAATTTCGGATTATAATAATACAAGAATCAAAGATAATGCAGCTTTATATCTCTGAAGCTATACATATGAAGTCAGTGGGAGTGATGTCATCAAACATTCTCTAAAACCTTTAATAAACTTTTCTTGTCAGAGAATGCCTTGAATAACTCTGCAATACAATAATTAAGAAATTGTAACTTTCTACTTGAATCTAACGAGTCAATCTTGGCGAGTATTTTGGCGATTTATCATTGACTTGTTTTAATAATATCCGGAATTCGAATTTGTACTTTAAGCACATTTATCTATTCGTGATGACAAAGGAATTCAGTGTAGTGAAATATTAAATAAAATTATTTTTCCAACTCGAAGATCACCAAAGAAAAACAATCACCAAAGAAAAAAATCACCAAAGAAAAACAATATATTAAATCAAAAAGAGGAAGAGCATGGTTTCAAATAAATTGATTTCCTTTCCTCAAGTCAGAATTAAAGATGTTATTTCGAAGTAATGCCAATCAGGCCACTCTAGTTGCACATGAAAATTCAGAGAAATTGTTTCTGCTACCATGTGAAGTCAAACTCTATGCCATAAATTCAGTTACCACGAAAAATAAATTTTCGGTTAACTTTCGGTTCCCTTTCGTTGAACAAAGTTAATGAATATATTTTTACAGAAATCACTATTAAAAAATATGATTTAACTCTATAAATATAAATCTTTATAAAAGGAGGATAGGTGTCCCAAAAAAAGGTTCTATTGAATTTGAATAGGAGGTACGTTTAAACCCCCATGCTGTTTTCTCTAGCAAAATTAATTGTTTCTGAAACGTATATATTTTTTTTAACTAGAACTTTTTCAAAAGCATCTCAACTCGGAAAAAGACGTTTATTTTTAAAGATGAGTATTAATTTTCCTTATTGTGTCGAGTTTATAAATCGTTTCTAATGGAAGTTTTCACAGCTTTAATTAATAAAGAGCTAAACAAGTTTCAAATATTGTAAACAAAAATGAAATATTTTATTTAAAAAAATTATTTTTAAAAATTAAATCTTAAAATTTAATTTTAAATATAAATTAATTTAATTAAAATCGAAATATGCAAGGCTTTCAGATTTGTAGACAATGGAACTGATATGTATTTCAGAATAAATATAGTTTTAACTAATAAATTTTTGCAAATAAGTGGCAAAATTTTTGAATTAAATGTTTTATTTAGGGACTTTAATATTGTATTAACTTGTTAATCATTGCGGATACCGAAAAATTTCATAGATATGCCTCGTCATGTATATATTTCAGAGAAAGTGAATGAAGATATCTAACTGGCATTTTAATTAAACAAAAACCAAACTAATCTACAACTTTCCACCTTAAATTTTTAAATTACATTTCAGAAGAAAATTACTATTTCTTTTCAGTAATAGCAATTGAATTGTCTATAAATATTTTCTGAAATCTGGGATTTTTGAAAAAAAAATTTGTCGGCCTTTCAACAATTGATTGTTTGGTTATACTGTTTTTTAAAATCTTTTCCCTTTTTTCAAAATAATATTTAATTATATGATATTCTAACCTCGTTTAAAGCTGAAGAAAAAGGGTGAAATTTAATATCGGGCATGATGCATTACGAAAAAAAAAATTGAAGTCATAATACTATATGAAAGACTATGAATGAAATAGACATTTTCATTTTTAATAATATTATCATGTCATTTGAGAAGATTCAATTTCAAAATTTCATATACACAATGAATAGAACACAAATATGACAATTAAAATAGCGCATCTTTTATGTCTAACAGTTTGAAGAAATCATCAGCATGGAATTATATTTGAATGATTTAATAGAATTTAAATACTATACAAAAAATGCTGCCGTGCAAAGCAGAAACATCTCTATTATTACTCATTGCCCAATATAAACAGTGAAATGTTGTCAATGTGTCTTACAAACATTACATATTGTTTCTCTGAACATTTATACAACTGCATTTAATTCATTTCATAACTTATTTAAATAAATCCAAAATACTACTAAAATTTCTGAGAAATCTCTTATGCATCATAGGATTATACTGAATTCAATACAATTTTTTATCTACAATATCATTATATAACTTTCTACTTACTGTGTGTTATAAAAATCGCAACTTACGAAAAACAATAGCTGATGAATAGACACAAATTGTGAAAACATATATGTTATGATGTTCCGGAAAAGAGTTTTTAAAAAAATTATAAGTATTTTAACAAATAGTTTTAGAAACATTCCTACTTCTTTTTTCGAAGCAAACATTTTTTGAATAAAGAGAGAGCAATTATTTTGCTTAAAAATAGAAATATACATTCTTTTAAATGATATCAAAACAATCAGTGTTTTCAAATTCATAGAAGATGGAACCGCTAAATATTTCACAGTTTGTGAAAGTTTGAAACTTATCTTTTTATAAAAATTTTCAATCACATGATTTATTTAGGGATTTCGACATCAAATTGAGTTGTTATTGATAGCGCTTACTTAAAAATTGAGTTGTGAAATCAAAATAACAAAAAGAAAGAGAAATCTATCTTAAATTTCATTAATATTTTAATTAATATTTTCCATTAATATTTATTAATCCGTATAATTCTTTAATTTCAATTTAAATATTTTTAAGGTATTGATTGTTTTAATTAATTTAAGTAATTTACCAGCTTTAAACCGTTTTGAAACAATCCTGGGATCTCTATCGATTTCAATCCCTCTTTCTATAGATATAGATATACATGTATAAAATGATAATTTTTTTAAACTTTCATTTTCAGTTTTTCTAAATGACAGAAAACTTTTGAAGCTCGTCCGATTTTGAGATGAAATAACAGCTATGATGCCAGAGTTCTTCGACGACAACCTTTTAAAAACGCATCTGTTGTCAAGAAGCATACGTAATAATAATGAAATGCTGGTAAAAGCAGGTAAAATATTCTTAAAACGATATTTTCTGGCTGTCCATAATCTTTACTTTTTGCCCGTAAATTTCGGAAAATTGAAAGCTTCTAACCAATGCAATGCCATGTTCTCACACAATAATAAAATATTCCCTTTTTGCTTATAATATTTAAAATTTTTATTTTGTTTATATTCTAAAATTTATAACTGTGAAAGCTTACAATAAAATAGTTTTAATTAGGATAATTGATACTCATTTCCATCATTATATATCGAATTTATATCTGTAGCTCTTAAGAAATTTCTTGCTTTAAAAAACATACATAACAAAAACATTAATAAACACACAGAGATTTACCATTTGCAGATGTATATTCTGAAACTCTTCAGACCAAACTCATAGAACTCTTGCACATAAAAGACTCAATTATAGGTTAATAACTCTTATGTTCTGAGAAAAAGAAGGTATTAGGAAGTTGCACGGTCAGTCACATCTCATTGGGACCACAGGCCTCACCCTTTGTAAATCTAGAAAATTTAGGATTTGCCACTTTTGGAAAGTTTGCCATTGAATGATGGAGGGCATCAGTAGTTTAGGATTATGCTTAGTTTCTTAGTACACAGCGATTAATACTAATAATAAAAACAAATTAGATTAACGGATATGTCAATATTGGGGATAAAAAAATTTCAAAGAACTTTTTTTTATAATCTTAAAGGTAAATTTAAATGTACTCTTGAATGATTGCAAACAAATTTAGATTTCAATTTCCCACTAAAATTGTACAAAACGCTTTTTTAAAATAATTTTGATTTACGAGCACTCTTGTATTATTTTCCTAGTTTAAAGCTTCGTTTACGAGTCCTTATGCATAATGGGGATTTGATTTTTAATAGTCAAACACTGCAATCTTGACGCTGAACTCTGCTGTTTTCCACCGGTCCTTGCCAGCGTCTTCGAAACGCCACATCGCTTCGATACAAATGACGAGCGATTCTTCGATGTGTCTCTTTCAATCCAATGGTACGACCTCTGTCAAACTTTGGCGGTTGCTCTTAATGAGCACGAACCCAGCGGCGAGGCATTTTTCAAGTTGTTGAAAGGTAAACTGAATCGCAATCAAACCGAATGTTTTAAATATCGTTGAAGAACTGATCCTTATATATTTGCTGGAGAAGAAGTTTCGATGCGCTGGTGATCAAACTATTCAATCATTTGAGACTAAAATTTAGACATTGGCATATCTGGTCAAAACACTCATGCATACGAAATTTCAAAGCAATCGGATAATTGCTTCTTGGTGCATCGGTTTTTTTTGTTATAGAGTGTACATACAGGGTCATCATAATCAAAGTACCCTACTTTAAAATTGTCTACAATCGGAAACATTAGTCAGAAAAATCTGACATTTTGTGGAAGTCGAGGGATAGAAATTTTTTTCTGCGAAAACCAAAAGTTACAAGGGTTGCCACTAGAGGGCGTTGTATTAATGAATGACATACGTATTTTACATAAATTTAATAATTTTTAATCACTTCACATTTTGTTATCAATTTTTTGCACAGAGTTTAGTAAATTTTTTTATCAATTTCACAAATGTTACAATTTTTTTTATCAATTTTACAAATGTTACAATTTTATATCAATTTTACAAATGTTACAATTTTTTAATTATAAGTATACATGTTCCACATGATGGCCATCACGCTAGCATGTGGAGTCGCAGGATGCTATGTTCCACAGCTGACCGAAATGTGTTTTGAGAAATGATCCACACGTGGTATGAAATGCTGGCTTTAAGATGGGATAACGTTTTGGGGTTTTCGCGACTTACAAATGTTTCAAATGCCCTTAAAGCCAAAAAATAACATGGATTCAAGTCATGAGATAGGGAAGGCCACACCACAGTAAAGTGTCGGCTGATGACACATTCTTCTGTAAAATGTGTTTTAAGAACGTTCTTAACACACGGTGTAATGTGTGGAGGAGCTCCATCTTGCATAAAAATTGTGCGGTGAAGGCAGTGACGTTGTTGTGGAGCTGGAATAATTTCGTTCTGCAACATCGATGCACAGCGCCGCCCAGTGATGGACCGTGTTTCTGGACCTGCAGACGTTAACTCCTCGTAGAAATAAGGACAAAGACTAAATGATGCAGAAAATCCACACCATACCGTCACTTTTGTCGATTGTAACGGAACGTCAAACACAGAGTGAGTTTTGAGATTTCCAAATGCGGCAGTTGTGCATGTCCACTGCACCGTCTAAGTTAAAATGGGCTTCGTCTGACCAGAGGATATTCCAATGGCCATTCTGCGTCAACCTCACAGCGAGCAATGAATTGAAGTGAAAATCTTTGCCGGCCATTAAAATCGTCCGGAAGTAACCGTTGCACAAATGAAAGCTTATAAGAATAGTAGCGGAGGACATTCCGCATGATCTTATAGACAGTTGAACATGGCTCATTCAACACATCTACCACAAGTTGGACACAGTGCTACAGTGAGCGTTCGATTTCTGTCTTCGACCATAAGCGCAACTTCATCCATTGCAACTGCAGAAATGGGTTTTCTTCCTCTCCCAGGACGGAAAGACAATGATCCGTTTTTTCAAATGTCGTTATCATTTTGAGCAGGCTCTTTTCATTCACTGGACCTTTCCGAATCCCCTTGCAACATCGAAATTTCCGAACAGCAACTACGGAGGAATTAAAGTTTTGATAGAATAAGTTCGCTAATAACGCGCATCTTGTACACTTAACGTCATTGTGAATAGCAAGCGCCTTACAAGCAAGATCTTATGAAATGTTTCTTCCTTTTATAACGACTGATACGCGACGTCGAAAGACATTTGTATTTTTACTACAGGTTGTCAAAGTTTAGCGCCCTTTGCAGGCGACAATGATAATTTTTATTCGCTGAAAAAACATTCCCATCCCTCGCCTATGTGCTACACAAAAATTCAGATCTTTCTGATTAATGTTTCCGTTTGTAGACAGTTTTAAAGTAGGGTGCTTTAATTATGATGACCCTGTATTTTTGGAGAAAGGAAATGAGAATTTTTAACTGGCAGTTTAATTAAATAAAAACAAAGGGAAATGTATAACTCTTAACCATATATTCTTACATTGCAATTGAGCAGAAACAATTGCGTTATGCTTTCAAAAATGTTTTTTAAAAAATATCTCTTTTTAATAATAACAATTCAATACTCAAGTAAATATTTTCGAAATCTGGCCTTTTTGAAAAATAATTCTTGTCTGTCTTCCGACCAAAGATTACTTCGATGCACTGAATTTCATAATCATCTTCATTTTTTATAAAATATATTTAATCAAATCATATTCTATCATCGTTTATTGTTAAAGAAAAACTATGAAATGTAATATAGAGTATGAAGTATTACTAGAAAAAAAATGTGAAATCACATTACCATGTGAATGACGATGGATGAATTAAACATTTTTTCTTTTTAAAAATATCATCACTTCCCTTGATAATATTCGATTTCAAAAATTCATGCACTAAATAAATAGAACATAAATATGACAATTAAAATAGCGCATCTTTTATATCTATCACTTTGAAGAAATCATCGACCTGGAATTAAACTTCAGCGATTTCATTAAATTTTTAAATGCTATATATAATAATCAAACATGCAAAGCAGAGACATCATTGTTGTTGCTTGTTTTCGAACATGAAGATTAAGATGTAATCAATTCGCCCTTCAAATATTACATATTGTTCCTCAGAACGTTTTTACAACTGCACTTGATTCAATACGTAACTAATTAATGAAGATTCAAAATACTACTAAATTTCTCGGGTAAGGGTTGATGTGTCATAGGACTATACTGAATGCAATACAATTTCTTTTCTACAGTATAATTAGAGTAACCTTTACTTACTGCGTGGTATAAAAATCGTTACGTACGAAAAACGATAGCTGAAGAATGGACACTAATTGTGAGAACATAGACGCGACGATGTTCCGGACTAGAGGTTCCAAAAAATATAAGGGTTTTGCAAAAAGTTTTAGGAACATTTCTATTTCTTTGCTTTTTTCGAAGCAAATTTTTTGTGAATTAAGAAATAAAAATTATTTTGTTTTAAATATGAAATATTTTAAACAAATTATATTATGATTTAATATTTAAATAAAATCAAAACAGTCAAGGTTTTCAAATTCATAGAAGTCGAAGCAGATAAATATTTCACAATTTGTGCAAGTTTGAAACTTATCTTTTGATAAAATCTTCCAATCGCATGATTCATTTAAGGATTTCTACATTTAACTGAATTTTTATTCATTGTGCGTATTTAAAAACTGAATTGTGAAATTAATTGAAACCAACATGAATATATATATATATATATATATATATATATATATATATATACAGAAAATTTTGGAGCTCGACTGATTTAGAGGGGAAATCACAGCTTTGATAATAATGTTCTACTTCAACCTTTAAAAAACGTATTTGTTGTCAGGAAGTTTATAATAAGACAATACCGCTATAAGTAGGTCAAACTTTTAAAAACGCGTCTACTTTCAAAGAAACATACTTAATAATAATGCAAAACTGATAAAAGCGTGTAAAAAATTTCTTCAACCGAAATTTCCGGTGGCCCATAATTTTTATTTTTTGCCCGTAAATTATGGAGACATCAAAACCTCTTAGCTAAAACTACGTCATGTTCTCATGCGATAATAAAATATTTCCTTTTTGTTTATGATACTGAAAACTTATATTTTATTTATATTTTAAAACTATTATTTATAATTGTGAAAACTTACAATCAAATTGACGTAATGAGAGTTATTGTTATTCATTTGTAACATTAGACGCGGAATGTTAAACTTGAATTCTTAAAATTGTTCGTGTTTTCAACAACATGCATAACAGAATCGTTAATAAAAACGCACAAATGAATTATCTATTGCTAATAAGATGACATTCTTCATAACAAATCAGTCAAATCCTTGTTCTAAAGGATTCGATTGTAGACACAGACAACTCTAAAATTATTTGTTAATTACCGGAGCGTGATAAAAATTTTTAGAAGAATTTAATTTTATAATGTAAGTGGTAAATTTAGATATGCTCTTTTTATAATTATTGATTGTGGAAAATTCTACAATATGGTTACACATAATTTGAGGGTGCTTCAAGTTCGTTCACTTCTATCCAACAAAACAAACAAGGATTGGAGAAAAGTGGTGGGATTAGGTTTCTTCCTACAGATTTAAATAAAGAAAAAAAGTAATGAAATTTCTGCTTATACTAATAAAAGAATCAAAGATGATGCAGCTTTAAATCTCTGACGCTATACATCTAAAAGTGGAAGTGATGTCCTCATACTTTCTCTTCACCCTTTAATAAACTTTCCTATTCAGAGAATGCCTTGAATAGCATTGGAATACAATAATTAATAAATATTAACTTTTCACTTGAATTTAGCGTTTTAACTGGATCTAACGAGTCAAACTTGGCAGGTCATTTGGCAATTAATCATTGACTTCTGTTAATAACACCCGAAAATGGAATTCGTGATTTGGACACATTTATCTCTGCATGATGACATAGGAGTTTAGAGTAGTAAAATATTAAATGAAATGTGTCCTCGCAACTCTGAAGTGAAAATTATCAGGAAAGAAAAACAATATATTATAGCATCACGAGGAAGAGAATAGTTTAAAAGAGTTTCATGTTCTTTTCTCAGGTCATAATTAAAAGTGAATTTATCGAAACTATGTTGATGAGGACATTCTAATTGCTCATGAAAATCCAGAGAAACTTTTGCTGCTACAGAGAGAAGTTCAACACTATACCATAAATTGATATACTTCGAAAAATAAATTTCCGGATAACGGCAAATGTTTTGAAGCTGACTTGGAAAAATTTTACAGCATTTATTATTTTATTTAGATTCTTTTATTTATGGTATTAAAATATTCAGAGAAACACTTCATTTAACAAAATTAATGAATATATTTTTATAGAGATTACTATAAATATATGAATTACCACTATAAAAAATAGCGATCTACAAAAACAGATATTGTTCATTTTACGAACAATGTATTTTTAAAAAGAAAAAAAATGTGCGTTTTTCAGAAACTTAGCTATTGAGCGATTATATGATAGAGCGAAGCTTTTTTTCCCCTCAGAATAAATATGTACGGATATAAAACAAATGTGATTGTTAAATGCCTGGAATTTCCCAAATGATTTTTCCTGATTTCGTTTCTGCTCGGGTATTTAATTTCTGAAATTTATACGGACAAGGTTGTTTAAATTATTGTATGAAGTTCCGAAATGTCTTTTAACAATACGAAAGAAAAGCTCTTTGTTACCACATTAGAGATGTCAGAGTTTTTATTTTTCGAACAAATAATAATAAACGTGAATGCTTTTCTCTGTGTGAGAATTAGATGTCTCCATGCCAAATCTTTTCACCTAGGACTACTAAACCTGCCACATATATATTTTGGAAAAATGGAATGAAGATTTTTAACTGCGATTTTAAAGAAACCAAAAAGTAGCGAAATTTACAAATCACCATCATAAATTCATAAATCACTTTTAAACAAAAACAATTTTTCAAAAAAAATTTTTAAATCGTTTTAATAACAACAATTTAATAGTCTAGTAAATATTTTTTAAAACGTGGAATTTTTAAAAAATAATTTTTATCTATCTTCCGACAATAGATCACTATTTTGCACGTAACTTGCGATGGTTTGTATATGATACTAAAATAATGGAATATATTAAACTTTTCTAACAAATATTCATTAAAAAAAACTATATTTAAATTTTACCACTAAAATTGTACAAAAATATTTTAATATATTTTTGATGAGTCCAAGTGACTGGTTATAACGCAGAAATACTGACAAAATCTGTTTAAAAGTCCTTCCGTGAAACAAGGGCTCTGTGTGATTAAAAAGAGCTCGAGATGATTACGTGTTTTCTTGTGACAGTTTTGTATGTGTTTATTAATACTGCAGGTTGGATTAGAAATGTTAATTTTTAAAAAATTCTAGGTTTTGAAAGCCAAGTATTAATTTCCTTATTGTTACAAATTTATAAATCGATTTCATTGGAACTTTTCACTGCTTTAAATATTGAAAAGCTAAACAAGTTTTAATTATCTTAAGCAGAAATGAAATATTTTATGTAAAAATTAATTTTTTAACATTAAATTTTAAAAGTTTAATTGTAAATATAGATTTATTTAAAATTAAATTAAGTAAAATCGAAATAAGCCAGACTTTCCGACTTCTAGACGATGAAATTAATAATTATTGCAGAATTAAATGTCTTTGTTCAAAAACTTCGAATGATTGATTAAGACATTCATATTATATTAACTTCTTGTTCATTGGGGATATCCAAAAGCCATATATATATTTTAAATTGGGAATGAATATTTTTAAATGGTATTTTAATTTATTTAATTAAAATATCAATTAATTAAATATTAATTAATAATAATTAAATTTTCAACTCTCAATCATAAATTCTTAAATTACATTTAAGAAGAAAAAATTTCAAAAAAAAATTTTTTTTA
>JAOUZG010030871.1:0-37961 GCA_026289955.1 Argiope argentata | reverse complement strand
ATCTATCTATCTATCTATCTATCTATCTATCTATCTATCTATCTATCTATATACCAAGCTCTTTGCTGATTCATAGCATTTCTGTAATTTATTTATATTTATTAAATGGAAATTTTCTTTCAAAGAAAGCCTCTTTTGTTTCACCAGCTATAAATTAAAAATATCATTGGAAAAACACTTTTCCTTGCAGTTGCTGTTGTGTCAGGATTATATCATCTTCTTCATTTGCTAACATTATTGATTTTGTTACGATAAATATTCCTTCTGAAAAATTATTGATATCTTTTTGAATTTTTGCCTCCTCTGAATTTTCGACTCACAATATCTTCAGATTTTTAAATGTATATACATAGCACGCTCAGTCATGGACTCTTTAGGCCAATTTTACTCCATCCATCCAATCTTTATAATAAGTCACAAATTTAAGGCGACACTCGCCCGAAAAATTCTCGAAAACTTGTAGATCTGACAACAGAAAAATAAAACCTATCATCAGGAAAATTTGTCAAATTTATAGAATTCATACAAAAAATTTTTTTAATTAAAAGTGTAATATTTGAATTAAAACTATTTCAGTTATAGAGAATGTGAAGTATTTTTATACTAGATAAAAAATATTAATTCTGTAATTTGCTCAATGATTTCAATCAGGCATTCTCTTACGATGCATCTTGCTATCGACGCTGCTCGTGAACCCTTTTCCCCAAACTGGGTATTTGTAAGATTTCTCCACCATATGACTCAGGATGTGCGTCCTAAAAGGAGAGGCCTGTGCAAATGCTTTTGAACATATATAACAGAAAAAGGGATTTTCGCCAATGTAATGTTTATAGAAGAATGTAATGAATTCAATATTTTATATATAATGTAATTTTTTATGATGTATGCAATATAATGTTTATTGAAGTTTCTTTTATGAGAAAATAATAAATCTGCACTCGGATGGTTTGTCGCCGGGATGTAATAGATAGTGATTTCCAGTCTTACATTCGGATTCAAAGAAATTAGAACATATATCGCAAAGGAATTTTTGGTTATGGGGTCATAACCTTGAAGGTCCTGCTCCAAAGTCGTCTTTCATGGACGAGATTGAATCCTCTTCGTTGGCAAACCATTTGTCGCATTTACTGGAATCTTCGGAAGTAATTTCAGATATAATGAGCTCAATTTGTAAATCCTTTGAAGTTTCGATGGTGTCAGCTTTCAGTTCCTCGTTTTTTTTGTGAAAAATCAGAATTAAAAAGAGAATTCTTGCTTTCAGTGCCATTTCTGTTTACTGAAAGAATTATTTTAATCACAAAATCTAAGGAATCCAAAAAAAAATCTTTATCAATATTTAAATATTTCCATTTATTTTCTTCCATTTCCATTTATTTCTTCTTATTTAAAAATTTATAATCTGTTCATTTTTTTATAAATATGAATTCTATTGTTGATCCAAATCTGCCTCTGTGACTATAGGTTGATTATTCCTTTTATATTTTTTTAAAACTGTTTTTTAAATGTATACAAATAATTTTTCATTCCAAACATCTAATAGAATTTAGCTATTTTGTGTCCATTTTATTTGAGACTAACTTCCCATATTTTCTTATTCTTCATAAGAAAACCATCCGAAAAGGCACTTTTATTTTTAACCGATTCATATCAAAATTTGATGCAGATCATGTCTGCTTGGTATGTGCCTGCGAATACTTATCGGATTTCTTTGTCTGAACCGCTCATTTGGATTATAGTATTTATTTGCATTCATTAGCGTGGTGAGTTCATTGATTAATTTATTGCAACGAGTAGAAAAGATGTATAAACTGGATGCTAAAACATGACGGAAGTTTTTATCTCTTATCTTTTTTTAGTCTGTATTTTAACTCGGGGTTCTTTTTTATTTCCGATCTACAATTATCTCTTTCATTCTGGTTCAGTTAAAACGATCCTGCAAACTTTTTATTTCTTCTTCTTTCTTCCTGGTGCAGTTTAGCCTAGCATTTTTCTTGCTTCAAAAAAAATCTTGAAATTATACATAATTTAATTTTGCAGTTATATTCGACTTAGTGATGCATTGATTACTTGAAGTAATAGCTTGTGAGTGAATTCTGCTTCCAAATTTTATAATATGGCACGATTTGTGATTAACAGTGAATTAGTTATAATGAGCAGAACCATCTTTAAATTTTGAAGGTCCATCTTTTCACTGGTTCTGGTGAACACTCTTGAAAGTTCATGAATTTAATACTAAATGTATACTAAATTTGAAGCAAAATATGCTTACTTTTCGAAATTAAAAGCCTTTTTCATTTTAACCCTAGGAGTTTAATTCAAAAAAGGATCTCATATTCAATAGGAATATGCATTGAATGCTAATTAGCATGTCGTTGAGTTGACGAAATGGCTAATACTCTTAGTCAATATGTAAAGTAGGATTTAGTAAATGAGTCAAATATATTTCCATGAAGGATTATTAGATAAAAGTTTTCATTCAAATTCATCTCTGCCACTCAAAATTAAGTGTTCTACCATTTATTCAATCCTGTTTTCAAGAATCAAGGATGTTGATATCGATTGTCTACAGTTGAGTGAGGTCCGAATATCTTTGAAAAAAGCAATCTTTACTCAATTTATGTAGACAAATAGATAATATTGTCACGAAGACTGAATTAAACACACCGATGGGTAGAAACAACTGCATTTATTAGCACCAAGCAGCTCGCTGGAGAACAGAATGAAGAACTGTGTAGAGCTCAGCTTTTATACTCTGGAGGACATTCCAGAATCATCTCGCTCGAATAGAATAGAATGTTCTAGAATAATCTCAATTTTTAGAGAAATAATAAGAACAATTTTAAATTAAAATTCCAGTCTTTGGACAAAATGCGTTGGTTCGGAATCGAACCAGGGACCAACGGATTCACAGTCCAACGCTGTGCCAATCTAGCTACAGGGAATTATAACAGTCTTTCTTTTTGCGGCTTTGTTTTTCCTCAATAAAAAGGACAGCATCCAGCCGTTATTAATTTTTTTTATGCAGCGTGTCATAGGTCCTTTGTAATCGCCCCATGAATTTGTGTTCTTTTCCGGTGGAACGATATCCTGGTTTGTTTTGTCTTCCACCACAATCTGCTTAGAGGGATCATGATATGGTTTCATACGTGAGACATGGACAACATTTTTCGATTTTCTTCTTCGGGAGGCAGGGTCAAATTCTTTAACCTCATAGGTCACATATGATAGACAGCGTAACATCTGACATGTTCCAAAATATCTTCTAAAAAGCTTCTCTGAAAGGTCAGCTTTTCGTACTAGAGTATAGACCCATATAAGATCTCTAGGAGCAAAAGATACCATTCGGTGTTTGGAGTGGTAGCGTCGACGGTCTGTATCTTGAGCTTTCAAAGAACGCACTCTTGCAAGTTGTCTTGATTCTTCAGCTCTAGCAATTATTTCGCCTTTGTAATCATCATCCACAGCATCAGGACAGAATGGTAACATAGTGTCCGTTGGTTCGAACCTTAAACCCGATTCTACCAAAGATCCTCAATCCTTGTAATTCTTTCTAAATAGTAATTGAAATGAGCTTACGTATAGTAAAAAAAACTAATCCTAAGTTGCGATACAGAGTCTTTATCTCATTTTAGTAAATGACCGAGTACTTTTATTTTGCATGGATTACTTTTCCAAATGCGAAGGGCTGAGTATTCTTTCAAATGAAACTAATTTTCAATAAATGACAATGTGATGAGTCTGTAAACAAAATAAAAAGAAATAGTGCTATCTTATTAAAAATAAGTTTTAAGTACTTTAAATAATAGTAGTAGTATTTTGAACGGGCATCTTAATTTAGAACAAGAGTCAAATGGTGAGGAATATATTGTTAATCATCAACAAAATTTACATTTCTGAAATAATTGAAATAGAAAATTCCACGTTTTTAAAAATGAAAAGATTGTAGGAAAATACGAAAATAAATGTTTCAGGATTTTATTTTGCTGTTAATATACTTCTTTTTAGAACTTTTTCCTAAAATCCCTTAATACACTTTCTGATTACTTAACATAACTTAGAAGTAATTAATCCTAAATTTGCTTTGAAAAAAAATTTCGGTAAAAAGTAAAAAGAAAACGGTTAAAAGAAAAAGAATAAGTTCTTTCTTATGGGTTATGAAAAAAGAAAAAATAAAAGCAGTCTTAATTTCATTCTGCTATAATTTATTTAGTTGAATAATTTTTGAAGAGAATCTCATTGAATTTCAAAACATTTCAGTGCTATAAATGAAGTTGAAAGAATCAAATGATAGAAAATGTTTTCTGTAAAATGTAATGAATGTGGTGAAATGTAAATTTTTATTTCATGCGCATGCATATCTCTATTTTAAATTCTTATCCTTTTATTTTTATCTTGTTGTACTATATCATCATTCACATTCTTAACACTCATATGAGTTTTCATTGTTCTAATAAATCATTAAAATACTTTAAAAGTAATAAATTCGAATCACCTGGAGAAATGAGGTTAGAAAAATTTTCTTCCATCACCCATGTCTTCATCTCTATCTCTGCACTAATGTAAGACTTCTGAATCGTATATTTATGCTATCTTATTGGTTTGCAGATTAAAAGAAATCACAAGTTATCTTAGATTAATTAGTAAAATCATAAAGCGAAACAAAATTTTAAATAACAGGTTGAGCTTTACTCAATAGGATGGAATCCAGCATTTAAATTGAGGAAGATGGGCTCTAGCATGTTAATAAATGAAACGAGAAATTCTTAATTTATTCAAGTGTTGAATATGTTTTAACTGTAGAAAGGGCTGCAAAATTTTAAAACTCACTAGAATGGCAACCCTATAAGAATCTGAAGAAACAAAAACTAAAATTTGTCTCTTCAATAATAATTGCTTTTACATTTTTGACAAGACAGAATTTTATCTAAATTGAATATTAATGGAACAATACCGTTGCAAACGTTGTGATAATGTAGTGACAGATGGGGGAAAGTCATCCTTGCTATTTCCATAAAAAATTTGACTCCAAGTATTCACGACAACGTCAAGTAGAATGGGATAAAAAGCATGATGAAGTGAAAGAGAATTCTACGGAAAATTCAAATGACAATTCTCGTTCCAGAAGTTCGATTTTTCGTCATGAGGAAAGTAGAAATTCTGAGTCTGTGAATTTATCACAATTTCAATATTATGAAGGAATAGAACCGCTTAAGACAGAAGCTAACAAAAATAAGACATCTGCTGAGACCTCCAATAATGCACAGTTAAAGAATCCTAGTGCTACCTCTTATTTTATACCCATTTCAGATGTCCCAATGGAGGAAGGCCAAAGCAAAAAAATTGCATCTTTTAGAGCTTCTTCAGAAGCTTCTGAAGAAACGCCAGTTGCAGCCAGCTCAAGTGTTTTTGAGATGCAAAAGGAAGGAAGATCACGAATGTCAGAAATTATGCCTTCAACAGCTGATGAAGAACGTAAAATGTATGTTGAAAAAACCAAATGGCAGTCTTTCAATAACGATAAAATTAATTTTTTTGATAGACTAGAAAGTTTCGTCACAAAGGTTCATCCACATAGTAAAAATATTTCTGAAACTGAGAATTTGATTTTAAATCCTGATCTACCATCTGAAAGATATCAGCCGAAAAGTGGCAAAATTCAAGCATCAAAATGTGTGAATAATAAAAATATTTCACCCGAAGTGCTCTCTGAGCGTCTCAGTAAGAACAAAAAAGGTGTTTCTGATGCGAAAGAGCCAATATATTACAAGGAAGCTGACGATGCTGCGGCTGGACCTTCAGGAATGCCCCCTAACCAAAGAAGCTTTCCTTGCAGTTTATGCCCTAAAGAATTCAAGAAATTACAACACTTAATATACCATCATCGCGTACACACAGGGGAAAAACCTTTCCTGTGTGGTGTCTGTAATAAAGGTTTTACTCATAAGGGTAATCTTAATTGTCATCTCAGGACGCATACTGGAGAGATGCCTTATAAATGTCCAGCTTGTGATATGTTTTTCAAGCGCAGCGAGACTTGTAAAAGGCATTACAAAAGCCAGCACGAGCGAAATTAAATTTCGGAGGTTAGAAATTGTGTTCCTATAGAATAAATAGACATTTTTCCTATATAAATAATTCTTTAATCTAGTATGAAAATACTTTTAATTCTTTCTTTAGGTTCAAAATATGTAATTATTATAATTTATTTTTTTAAAATTTCTTTACGAATTCTACTATTTGACGAATAATATTTATAAATTTGAAACATCTAAGGTATTACTTTTTAATTGATATTGAAGATGAAAATATCTGTATTTCATCAGATATTTTCATCTTCTTATCTGAACAGAAATATTATATATTTTTCGGTTCAGATTACATTATTTTAAACAAACAAATGGACTTATGATCGATTAATAATTGTAATAATCGACTACAGAATTTTATTTGCCATTGGTTTAATCCGTGGCCTTTTTTTAACTTGATATTTAATCAAGAAATAATATTTGTATTCATTCCAATTGGAAAAATTAGATAAATTGTAAAAAAATGAATTCTAATTACGACTTTTTTTATTGTACTTTGAAAATACTTAATAAATATTTTTATAATTCGCAAAAAGTCTCATGTTTGTGTTTTAATTTTTGGGGGGGGGATTTTTTGTGGGGATTTTCTATTGAAAAAATTGCATTCTTTTATATTCAGGACAAATTTTTTTCTATTTATTTGTGAAACCTCTACACTTTAAAGCTGAATGCGATTATGTTAATATTTATTGGCGTTTAGAGAATTAAATTTATTTATATGTTTAAAAAGACTGTCTGATTTCGTAAAAGAACATTTGGTTTTATCATATGAGAGTTATTTGGTAAACTTATTAGCATTTCTTTAATTAAAAATATAAATTGATTTTTGGCATATTTCTACTATCAATCCCAAATCTCCCTAATAAACTTTGTGGCTGAGTTTTACGCCGTCCCAAAATTCCTTCTGTCTTCTTTTCGCTGATAAAATTTTTGGTGCATAATTGTTTTATCCATTAAAAAAATTAAAACTTATTAAACTTAATGTAAACTTATTTTAAATCAATGTAGTCAATTGTTGAAGTTTTTCTCTGATGTTTCATTTTGTTTCTTTTACCATTGTTAATAGTAAAATATTATGTTTCGAATCCTTTTTGTGTATTGATTGGCTTCAATTTAAGACATTATTTTGATAAAATCTTTGAAGTTTTTGTTTGATAATTAAAATTTGGTTTCGATCAAATTGGTTATATAAGTTATTTAAATATACTCATTCTTAGCGCTGTTACATTTTCTTAGAACAAAATTTATTATCAATTGGTAAAATACTGTTTTACTTTGATATGCCGGGACATTTGATCGTCAATATTTTATTCTATGAGCTATTTCCTTTCTTCTATTATCATGTCTTTCTTATTATTTTCCTGTCTAAGAATTATCGCAAAAATAATTTTTTTCATCGTTTTTTTTTCAGATTAATACATTGGTTTAAATTTCTAGAAAAATTGAATATATACCGAATTTATTAAATCATATTCAAAATAATTATAGTTCCCTTTATTGAACTTTTTAGAAAAAAAATATAAATAACCTCTACAAAGTAAATTCCGATGTATAAATAGGACGAATTCTCCGTTGTTGGTTCTTATCCCCGTGAACAGCTGAGCTAGATCCTGTCTAGGAGCTCATTTACCCTGAGAAAGTCCAGTACCCAAAGGGGATCATGAACCAGGTCCTGTCGGGTGAGCCCAAGACAAAATAAAATGTAACCAGGTGAGGCCTGTGCAGAATAGCCTTTAGTGCAGAGTTCGAACTGTTTAGCATCGCTGGCAAAAATCATTGATAATAGATCGCCACTAAGGAAACGGGTAAGGGCAGTTTGATCTCGTCTAATACTTCCCCGATCCAGGAAGCCAGCGGGGCGCTTACTATGATAACATGCGTGAACCGGCGAGACCAACTGAATGGCATTATGAATCCAACGTAAAATCCATCAATGAAAATAAAAATTATGTATAACAATCAAATTCACAGTTCCAGAAATATTATTAATATATGAAAGAGTTTTGTTCAAAACACGTTCCAGGTAGTCCATACAAATATTTTTATCCGTATTAAAATTCTGCCATTTGATATCTTCAAGTGCTATTTTACATTCTTCAACATCTGTTATATGGATCAGGTTTGATACACCTGATCTACTTCACTTTTGAAATTGACTACAACTTGATCCAGTAAGAAATGTTGTTTTTTATAAAATTCGTGATGGTCGTTTTCCGGTATGAAACAGTTGTCAACATAATCGGAAGAAGCTGTAAGAGATGCGTTTTCTTTGCTTTCGACTTTCATCATCTGAACATCTGGAGTGGAATTGAAATACAAAATACCAGGAAGAGTCTTTAGTTCTTCATTACCGGCATTCTTCAATACCGGAAGTCCTACTTCTGTTTCTATTTGAGAAAGATAGAAGAAAGGCAATTTTACATTATTTCAACACCTCGACAAATTTATCAGATCAGATTTTTTGCTATCGATTTGTCGGACCACTTGACTTAAATGCAGAGAATTATCATTCAAACTTCCATCAGATTTGTTTTTAATTTCATCATGAATTTCACGTGAAATTCCTGTCGTCCGTCGTGAATATACGTTGTCATCATTCTTGCAAAAGAAGCATGGGTGATTCTCACAATAAGTAATTGTAGGGAACCGTTAATTTCCAATTGAAAAAAATAATAACAAGTTAACAAAAAATGAAGTTACAATGAAATCTCAAATCTGAAATCAACTGTCGTATTAAATATTCCCTGTGAATTCCTTTTTACTATCCTAGTTCTGAAATAGATTTAGTATTACAAACCAATAGTCACTGTGCGCTTAATAGGTAATAGTTTAGAAAACACATTTCATAATGAATTAATGTTTTGCGATCGCTCTATATTTCTCAATCTGAGAATATTTTGATTATTCATTTGAGGAAAAAAATGTTTATAAGGTTCCAAATTAAGCTAAATGTAGTTAAACCTATACCCAGAAACTGAGCTTCCCATAAAAATCAGATAATTAATGAACTGCTTTCTTTATATACGAAGTCGCAATATTTTTTAAATGGAAAAACAATAACAGACAGCTTGACTCTTTTAGCATAATATAAAAAGAGACTTTATTAAAGTAATTAATTATAAAATCTAAAAATAATGCGTCATTATGCATATTAAATGTATAAGAAAAAGAATATTGTGTTATATTCGTCTTTGCAAATAAAATGTAGTCAAACTTATATCAAGTCACTGAGCTTTCCATAAACATTACAGAATTAATCAATCGCTTTCTTTAAATACGAATGCATAATATTTAAAAAAAAGAAAAACACAATAAAAGACAACCTGACTTTTTGCGTTGTAAAAAAGAATTTCTATCAAAGCAATAAATTACTATATTTATATAAATAATGCTTCCTAATGCATATTAAATGCAAAGGAAAAGAATTATATTTTATATTCGTGGCAAATAAAAATAGATTCCCAATTTTCAATAACTTTTTCCTTTAAAACAGATATTAATTCAGAGTATTTAACAAATATTAATTACAATTAATTAAACACTGCATTCAAAAACTGTTGCTTCCACCTATTGAGAATCGAAATGCTGGTCTTAATAATACAGTTTCTAATTGATCACATGTAAATTAGAACTGTTAATCTATTGCAGTTAATATCATTTCATTTTATTAGACATTTAGTTGAAATATATCGAAAGAAGAAAGAAAAGGATAAAAATTTATTTAAAATAAAAAGAAGTGATTTCAATTAAAGCCAAAACAAGAAACGACAACTTCTTTTCACTAAATCAGTTTGAAAGTTCTGGTAAAATAAACTTTCCCATAATTAAGTTCATTTATGAATCATCCTGTGATGGGTATTGTATTCACTGTTACTCTTGACTTTTTATCTGATGAAAAAAAGATGCACTTAAAAGGTCTTTCTCCTCTGTGGATCCGGACATGCACTAAGAGACCATAATTGTTAGCAAAACGTTCCTTGCATACAAAACGCACAAATGGCTTCTTGCCTTTGTGAACTTAAAAATGGTGAGGGAGATTGGCTTTCCAAAACAATTCCCTTTTACTCACATTATAAATTAAGGGCGTTTCGTCTGCACGTGTTCCATTATGGTCGACAAGGTTATTTTTTAAATAAATTTGTTTGGAATAAAAATCAGCATCGAAATCTCTCTTATGAGGACTTATTTCAGATGATTTTCTCACAGGATTGTTTTGCTATATGCAGGAAATGGGATATTTCTTATTGGCTGCCATTAAACTGCTCTTATTCTCTATTTTGTAGGTTTCACTATGATTAAAAAATCAAAAAGGTGTAAAACGAAAGCTGATTTTAAGAGCATACATAAATGAGTTGTTTTCATGCCTTCTAAATTTCATTGTGAATTCGACGCTTCATATTCAGCTTTAACTTATTGAACCATTATCTGTATCGCGTAAATATTGGAGTTCAATGTTAGTAGCAATTTATATTCATAACCCAATATATTTTTACATTCGTATTATTACATTCTATATAAAATTAAAGACTTAAAAAGTATCTGTAATCAAAAAACACAAAACGGCTTAAGTTAAACTTTTTTTTCACAAGTTTATACAATGTACTTAAAAATTTCGCGTCACACCAATTTGAAAAATAGATATCCCAAGTCAAACGGACAGCATTCTTTACTTTTACGATGCAACCAATCTGCATATACAACATATATTCATGATTAATGCTAACCAACCATCTAAATGTATTTTATTTGAGAGTGTTACAATAAAAATGAATTACTACTTAATGATTAAGTTTGAGCATCCTAAATTTTCTTGAGGAATTGAATAAACAATTAAAAATGCAGATAGAGAAGAGTTTCGTTAAATACTTTTCACGGAACCTTTTCTCGGAAATTTTAAAAATAAAACTTTTTGAAAGACGGGAAAATTAGATAATAATTAAAATAATCAAACAGATAAAAACTTTAAAATTCAAACAGATTATTTCGTTTATTGCATTTCAAACTAATAAAGGCAAAGTAATTAAAAAATATAAATGTTTGAATAAATAAATTTGCGATGAAAATAAAAATTAGCTTTCACCTTAATATTAAATACTTCTTTTAATACGACTGAAAATCTATTTCAATTTATACTTGTGCTGATTTGTAATCTGAAAGTAAGAAAAACTCTGATTTCTTTATATTGAAAATTTTCATTCATCAATAAATTCTGTAAAGAGCAATTTCTCTTTACTTTATGTTCAGGTTTATGTATCAAATATCATGAGGGGATCCATTTTGCATACTATAATTAATGGTTAACAAACATCAAATTAATGATTACCGAATTTCGTTAGACATTTAACTTATATTCGAAGTCTTCACCCTTTCGTTCTTGTTTTATGTATTTTCTTCGTTTTCGGTATAAACTTTTACGCATCCAACTATCGCAAAACGGAATGAATTAAAAAAAAGCCACACAGAAAAAATTTCCGCTACTGCTTAGTTTGAAGTCAAAACTCACATTATTAACAATATACCATTTCAAAAACTTGATTAAGAGTATTTATTTAAAGATAAATTCTCAATATTTAAAATTGAGCCGTCATATCTCTTTTTGATAATCATCAATGAAGCATAAACTTGACAGAAATATTAAACCCATCAATAAAAACAAATTGATTTTCATATAATGAATGAAATATATTTCATCAAAATAAGCCTGCAGCACGTTTTTAATAATTGATTAAAATTAAGAAACATATGTCACAAATCCTGTTATCAAAAAGAGCAAGATTTACTTTTGTGCAGATGTAACAATCAGCTTCTTGTTGTAACATTTTTAAAAGTTTATAATTGAAAAAAAAAGCTAAAACTTTTCTCATGTTCTTTGACGCAAATTCTGATGAATGTTTCAAAAACATTCGTCCAGGTGACATACTCTCATCTTTCCAATTAAACTGGTTTTAAAATTATTTTCTTTAATAAAAATGACCCAGAAGTATTTTTTTTTTAAAAAAAGTAACTCAGAAAAATAACATTCATATATGTAATATAAAAATGTCTATTACAGTGTTCACAAATATTTATTGCAGCATTCATGTTTAAAATATCAAGAACATGTAGGTAGAAAAAAATCCTTTGAAATTCGTCAATATAGTTAAAACAGATGTTTAGTTTCCCTTCACGTTCCAAACAGATATACAAATATTATTTGGCCAATGATCATCAAATTAAAAGAAGAGTTTTAGCTAAATGTAACATTTATTATGAAGCATAATACCAATTCAAACTTAAAGCGTTAATCGATCATATTATGGCTGTAGATCGTTCGTTAGTCTATTTGAACCCGTAGCTATCCGTGCTATTATTAGGACAAGCACAAGTTATTTAGGAATTTTTTTTCTAAAATCTTTCAATAATCTAGAAATGAAATTAGCAATATCATTCCCTTTTAGAAGTTTTTCGTTTTCATGTAAGAATGATTTTCTTCTTTGTTAAAGATATGGACGAGCATATATATTAACACATTTTAGCATTGGAACTGTAAAATAGAATGGGTAATTTTAATAATCATATACATGTAGATGTAAACGAATTGGACTTAAAATCTTCGTCAAGGAAAATGCAAAAAACTTGTACATCTGATAACAGAAATCTGATATCAAGAAATGTTGTCAAATTTGAAGAAATCACACAAAAATTTTAAAAAATAAAAGTGTAAAAATTGGGTTAAAACTATTTCAGTAGTAGAGAATGCGAAGCAGTTTCATAGTAGAGAAAAAGTATTAATTCTGTAATTTGCTCCTTGATTTCAATCGTGCTTTTCTTTTTGATGCCGGTTGCAATTGCTGCTCCTCGTGAACCCCTTTCTACAAACTGGGCATTTATAAGGTTTGTCCCCAGTATGAGTCCGAATGTGGTCCCTAAGAGTACTGCTCTGAGCAAATGCTTTTTGACATATTTCACACACAAAGGGCTTTTCGCCAGTGTGTATACTGAAATGTTCTTTGAAGTGTCCTTTCTGAGAAAATTTTTTTTTACAAATTCTGCACTCGAATGGTTTGTCACCAGTATGTAATCGAAAATGATTTTCAACTCTACATTCCGATTCAAAAAATTTAGAGCAAATACTGCAAAGGAATATTTTCTTATGGGGTCGCATTCTTGAAGGTCCCGCTACTGCGATGTCATCTTTCATGGAAGAGTTTGGTTCTGCCATGTTGGCAGCCATTTTCTCGCACGCGCTGGAATCTTCAGATGTAATTTCAGTTATAATATGCTCATTTTGTAAATTCTCGGAAGTTTCGATATTATTATCATTTGCTTCATCATATCCTTGTGAAAAATATGAATTCAAAAGAGAATTCTTGTTTTCTGTAACATTTTTTGAACTGAAATAATTCTTTTAATAACAAAATCTAAGGAATCCAGAAAAAAAATCTTTATCATAATTAAAATATTTCCATTTATTTTCTTCAAGAGACATTCTGCATTTATTAGAATTTTTTTCGAGTGATAGGTTTCTAGCTTTTGACACACTTCTTGTTTGCTCATAGAGATATCCAATATTAATAGTTGTTTTCGTATGAGACGAAGGAGAGCCTCTTCCAGAATTGTAGTCGTTTTCAATTTTTTTCCATCAAATCGTTTACCGATGCATTTTCATCATTTGCTTCAGCGCCCGCAATTCATTTCACATTTTTGCATTGTTCGAAATTGCCTTTAATTTGCGTTTTCTCTTTGAGACAGGCACTTATAAAATTTCGTCACTATCTTCATTTAGTGATGCATTCGTTATAGCAGAATTTTCATTATAAATTTGTTGAACTTCTGAATGCAGATTCTCATCAATGCCATTTCAATTATCCTGAATTATATTTATTTGCTCAATCATTCTTTTCATCTATTTTGTCTGACTCTTCTAGCTGCAGTACGTATACACATTCTAAACGTCGTTATAAAATATTGGTATGATTCTTACCATAATCCCTGTTCTATAATTGACACAAATACAATGAAATTAATAAATGAACATATAATTTATAGAAATTGCGTATCCAGGAATGTGTACAGAAAATAGCTAATTGTTTGACGGAATCAAGATTTGAATTTTTTAAAGCTATTTATTGTTATAGACGTCTTTGATGATGTCATAAAATTCCTAGAATTGTTACGATTAAAGTAGATTTAATCGATTACCAAAATATATTTTGATTCGATTCATAAATAGCACGCTAGAGCTTTTTCTCCAAATAAAACTATCTATATAAGATTCTAATGATATATGCAGTATATCCAATTTAAAACAGGCATTCTTTTATGTATTGTATTAATACCTTGTCTTATTTTAAAAAATAAAATGATCTAGAAAAATTATTACCTGCTTGAAAAAAACTTTGGAGCTGATTTCGATTATAAAAATTAATGATCTATTCATTACTTTTTTTTAAATATGAATTATATTGTTGATCCAAATCTACCTCTGTGGTTATAAGTTGATTCTTCCTTTTATCTTTTTAAAAATTGTTCTTTAAATGAATACATGAATTTTTTGATTACAAACATCTAATCGAATTTGGCTTTTTTGTGTCCATTTTGCTTGTGACTAATTCCCCATTTTTTTTTTTTCTTCATAAGAAAAAGAATCCGAAAATTCGTTTGAAGGCACATTTATTTGTAAACGATTCATATCAAAATTTGACCCAGATGATGTCTGCTCGGTATGTGCCTGCGAATACTTATGAAATTCCATTTATCAAAACCGCCCCTTTGGATTATATAATTTATTTGCATGCACAAGCAAAAACACCGGCACCGTTAATTTATTACAATGTGTAGAAAAGATGTATAAATTGGATGCGAAAACAGGATAGCAAATTTTTATCTTCTATTTTTTTTTTTAGTCTGTATTTTAGTTCATGGTTCTTTTTTATTTCTGCTCTACAATGATCTCTTTCATTCTGGTTCTGTTAAAACGATCCTGCAAATTTTTTATTTATTCTTCTTTCTTCCTGGTGCAGTTTAGTCAGGCATTTTTCTTGCTTCGAAAAAAATCTTGAAATTATACATAATTTTTTTCTACAGTTATATTTGACTTATTGATGCATTGATTACTGTAAAGTATTAACTTGTGAGTCAATTCTGCTTCCAATTTTCATAATGTGGCACGATTTGTGATTAACAGTGAATTAATTATAAGGAGCAGAACAATCTTTAAATTTTGAAGGTCCATCTTTTCACAGGTTCTGGTGAAATCTCCAGAAAGGTCATGAATTTAACGTTTGATACCAATTATAGAATTTCATTTAATTAGAAGGAGTGTTCATTTAAAAATGTACGAAATGAAAGGTACGTTGTAACAAAGAGTTTAATTTTCGCTATGGGAGAACGAAGCGAGACATCAAGGGATGTGGTTGGAAAGTTTTGAATCGTGCAGGCTAAAAATTATTTAAATGCACATATTTATAATACTGCAGTCTTTTCTTGTAATCTAAACTCGCCTTGATTCGAATACTATTGTTTTCTGTGGATGCGACGAAGCATTTGATCTTCAAGCTTTTCACCTATAAACTAATGAATTATCATTTTCCAAGGATGAATGAATTTGTCTTTATGTTAAATTGATAAAATTTTATGTTGACATGTATATTACTGACACTATTTAATGATAAAATGATTAAATGAAAACTGAAAAACGAACAATACGTTGAATATTCTCTTCATATCTTTATTTTCCCAAGTCTTTATACTTTCTATCAAACAGTTCTCAACTGAGGTTCTGAAAACGTACCAGATGGAAGCCATCTGAATTTGATAAACAAATAAAACTGCAGATGAGAAAATGACGCTATAACATCAAATACATGAGAATTTATGAATGATTTTTAATCAAATTTCATATGGTGAAAAAGAGTATGAGATGTATCATAAAAATTGCAACACCAAGAGTATTACAATTTACGTTTGTTTACTGATTTTAAAAAAGTAAAACAAAGTATTTGATGTAGCTGGTATGGAAACATATTAAATTTGGACTTATCCATTTTTAGACCTTTTAGTAAAATAAAAGTTTTTTTTAGGTTTCCAATGAAGACGTGTATTAAATTTCAGCAAAAGATGTTTACTTTTCGAAATTAAAAGCTTTTTCCATTTGAACCCTAATAATTTAAATCAAAAAGGGATCTCATATTCAATAGGAATATGCATTGAATGTTAATTAGCATGCCGTTGTGTTGCCAAAACTGCTAATATTCTTAGTCAATATGTAAAGTAGGATTTAGTAAATGAGTCAAATATATTTCTATGACGGATTATTTGATAAAAGATTTCATTCGAATTCATCTTTGCCACTCAAGATTACGTTATCTACTATTAATTCAATCCTATTTTCAAGAATCAAAAATATTAATATAGAATGTCTACACTGGAGTGAGGTCCGAATATCTTTGAATAACGCGATCTTTAAACTTTTTACGCCGATAAATCGATAAGATCATAAAAGAATAAAAATTTGGTTGGAAAGTTTAATTGATTATTCTTAAATAATTTTCTCCAGATTAGAATTTTTCACCCGTTTTATCATTTCGAGAAAGAATATTAAATTTCCAGTGATCCATCCTTAGAATCACTGAAGCAGTTAAATTGAATGATAAATAATTGAGTAATAAAATAATAATGCATTTAAAGCGTAGAGGAAATTCCATTTAATAAAAGTGAATGCAAGCTTTGATATTGTTCATTGATACCCAGTTAATAAAACACGGAAGAGTAATCTGCTTAGTTTTAAGGCCTTGAGATAAATCTGAATGTTCTGCACTGGGAGGCAGCATTGGCGGAAATATATTTGGATATAAAAAACTATCACCGGCCAAGGTACAACCACTTCCGTAGAAGGAACGATCTGTCTCATCTGTTGGAGAAAGCAATCCCCACACCATTTCTATACCAGACAGATCTGATGGGATTCAACTAAAAACCGGAATCTTCCTGATTTTTCAAGTGTCGCCAGAGAGGGATAATCAGTTAAGTGACAAGATTTTCATATATTATCGAATACATTCAAAGAGTAATTACAAAAAGTTCATTTTTAAAATGTTCTAAATATCCAATGTATGGTTAGTTTAACGAAAAACATTAAGTATTTGCTTCCCTAAGAACCTGACTTAACTTTCTTTTATTTAATGAAAGCATACTTTAACAATTTTATTGACAAATATTCAAGCTTCAATTATAATATAACTGAAATAGTGGGCATCCAATTCTTCTATATCAAACAATACGATTGTCATGGAATCAAAGAAAGTGTAAAAGGATTTCAAATCTCGGTTTGTTGATACTTGTATAAATCTTTAGCATGAATTATTTATGAATAATGCCGCACAGAGATTTAAACTTCATCGATATAATTCCGAAAACTTTACAGAGTAAAAATATAACGGGGGGATTTCGTAATACTTTTATAGAATTTTATAAATTTCGATTATTAGATGCAGCGTTCTGTTTCCGAAAGAAACGCTTTGATTCGGCTAAAAGTCCATAAGACATTTCAGGGTTTTTTATAGATTTTATCTATGTTCTTGAACAATGAGTTGAAAAATTTGCGTAATTAAATTTCCTTTTTTTTATTAATTCAAAAATTCCATGCTCTCTTTTATGAAATTATGAATTAATTACTTTATTAATAATCCCATCAAATTTTACTTTTTACCAACAAAAAACGTGCATAACAGAAATTTCATTGGAATGAATCACTGATTTGATTATTCGATATTCTCCTTTATATTTTTAACCGTAACTTTTATCGGATGATTGGTGGAAGATGGTATAATTACCAGTATTTTAAATAAACATTTTTTTGTTTACACTTATAACAAAACCCTTATTATAACTTCAGTGACGTTATAAAAAACTTAAATATCTTGATATTTATGTCAAAAAAAAACTTAAAATATGATTTTTCTGGAATTAAATTTGTAGAATTTGTCGATACGTTTTTCATACTCTAATTCCTATATTACCTCATTTCCAATTAATAATAGTTCAATTATTAATAAGAAACAAAAAGATTTAGGAAATGTCGTGCTAGAACAGAGTTAGAGTAGATGACATGGGTATTGAAAGAATTTTTTAAACTTCAATTCCGCAGTTGATTCGAATATGTAACTTTGCGTGGGTTTTCATGATTCATTTGATTCGAATTTAAAACTCAAATCAGGTTTAAGAATGTGATAAAAGATATTATAGATTAAGAAGAAAATAATAGAAATGGATTTTTATAAAAGAAGCTTAAATATCTATGAATTAAAAATGTTCTATTTAATAACATCTTATTGAAAGTCTGTTCTTTGATTTTAGTCTCTCAAATGCATTAATAGTGACAAAATAGTTTGTAATTCTATGAGACTCTGTTCCAAATTTATTTTGATAAATAATTTTAAAACAAGAAAACCGTAATGTTCTCTCCAATCAGACACTTTCAATCCTTCCTTGATGCCCCTTCAATTTAATTCATGAAGTTGTATAAGAAGTAATCAGATAAAACTCTTCTAAAACAAAATTCTAATAAATGCAAAATTCATTTAAAACTCGAATAAATTGTTTTTGTTTAAAAAGATGAAACGCGCTAGCCATTGCAAACACCTAGAAAATTAAACTCATTTTTCAAAGCCAATTTGGCTTGCCCTCAGTTTTTTTTCCAAAATTATTTATTATAGTTTTCTGCCCATGACTATTTTGCAGTATTTATTTATTTATGTACTATTTAAAAAGCTGAGATATTGACTCAGTCAATTGGAGTTTGAGTTTTGATGATGGTATCGTAAAAGACGTTAAGATAAAAAAAAACTCAATATTTCCTCCTACGAAGATAGAAGAAAAATATCTAGTGTCAGTGCTAAGAATAAATATACGCATACATGTGTTAAAGTATTTGACTGTCACCTATCATTAAACATTAGTGATCAAGTTAAACCGTACTTTTCTGTAAAATAAAATCTCACAAAATGAGGCCCAGTCAAAAGAATGGTTTCAAAAAGCATGACAAGTCGCAAAATGTATTGAAAAACACTCAAATATGAGATAAAACTATTTTAATTCATAGCATTAAGAAGTATATTACTGCCCTTACATACGAAAAGGGACATATTACGAAATTAGAACATAAAATGTAATTTATTAAGGAAAAAATATCGTTGTCTCAGATGTTTAATAAATAGTAATGCATAAATAATTCTTCGATAAAAATAAGGAATTATACTAATTTGCATGGAAATCAATATAGAAAAATTCATAAAAATTACACAACTTGGTTTTAATAAACTAATTTATAGCAAGTGAAAAGCTTATGTTTAAAAATTATAACACAGAATAAAATGGTTTTAATATTTATAATGGTAAAATGGTATAATTTAAAATAATGCCGAAAAAATATTTTAATCCACTCTTCAATAATTCTACAGCAGTGAATTAACATTCTAATAGACCTTTTGCCTTCTTAGCAAGATGACACATTTTGTGAAGACCAACTAAACAAAATGCACTCTGATAATCTTGAGTTGAAAACAATTTAAGTGTACTCCTCTAGAAAGGGGTGATTAATCATCAAATTGATAAAAAAGTCCTTTGGAAACAGCCATTAAATAATCCTGAAACTTTGATAAAAATGTGAAAAACATAAGCAGAATCAGTTAGAACCTCAATTATATCTACAAACTTAATAATGTCGTTGAAATTCAGCATTAAATTTAATCCTGAAATCCTCTATGATATATAGCGTAGCGGATTCGGATTGAATGGACTTTACTTGAGGACAGTACAAACAAATTTATCTACAGCTATTTACAGAATGATTTGGGAAAGGAAAAATTCAAATAAAAAAAGGAATACAACAGTCAACAGTCTCTTATAACGTAAATGCAAGCATCATGCACAATAAAACAGACTGTAAAACAGCTCTCATATAGCAAAGTAAACAGCAAATACCAGCGAGCGCAATTATACAACGTAAACAGCAAACGTAAACACAGCTCCCTAATAACAAGCGAGAAAAATAATCCGCTCGTCCAACGAGACGCTTCTATTCCGAGGGAAAACTCTCAACTAATTGCCAGGTTACGGCAACCCGCCCCTCATATAGCTGAAAGCACGCGAAGCAACACGCCGCTTCATGAAGGATACAGCGGCTACCATACTATTTGTTTCGCCAAATCAACTCGGCTGGCGCCAAGATTTTTCACAGCCGTCACCAATGCCTTCTCCTTCGGTGCGTTTCCACGGCGTCGCCCACTTGTAACATTTTTTCCTCCACGAGCAGAAGACATTCAAAAGTTAGAATAACATAGACACAAAATTGCAGACATAAACATTAAAAAATAATTAACATAAAGAACCTTATTTACAAATATACAGGTCATATTTACATAAAAGAGGAATAAGGGGCTAGCTGCTCATAATGTTCTACTCTTGTTTTGATTTCAGTGACTTCCTTATTCGAATCGCTACGTCATTCAGTCTTTTCAGGACGGTATACGGGCCTTCCCAGGAAGACTGCAGCTTCGGAGAGAGTCTCTTTCGTCTAATCGGGTTCCAGAACCATACCTTGTCCACCTCCGTTGAATTCTTGTCCGGTGTCAACGCACCGCTTCATGAAGGATACAGCGGCTACCAGACTATTGTTTTCGCCAAATCAACTTGGCTGGCGCCATATATATATATATATATATATACCTTCTAATTGTTTGTTCTATATACCTATCAGTATACATTTAAATTTTATTTAAATTTAGACATAAAGAGTCATCATCATTTTAATTAAAAAGAACTTTATATCGGGGTTTGGCTGAAAAGGCATCGAAATTTAACCCGTTCGTGCCCTGTCAGTCAAACAGAAAAGTTCTAAAACACTAAGTCTTTTTTTTACTATACGTAATAGATAAATCTAAGCTTTTTATATTTTGGGACTGAAAACCAGAATTAGCTCCTAGGTTTACTCCCATCAATTAATATATGAATGTAACAAAATTAAATGTTTTAAGAAATTAGGAGAGCATATTATATAGAAAATAATCGTTGGGACATTTTTGAATCCAAAATCAGAAACATAGATGATCGAAAAAATTGAACTAGATAATATTGGAAAAAAAAGGAAAAAATCTTGAATGAATTATTGTAGCTTAAAAAAATCATATATATTTTTTAAAATAGAAATCATAGTTTCTTATTTTAGCATATATAATAATTATAACTTATAACTTATCTTTATATTGACTTTATATAGTCACACAAACTACAGATTTCCTTTCCGAATTTTAAGATGAAAACACTTTCTTCATCGATACTTTTTAAATTGCTTGAAAAAGTGTATGAAACTGCGTTGGTCATCGCCATATAATATAAAAATTGAAGAGGCTGTTATTTGACTAAATCGGAATGTAATGATTTGAATAGTTTGTAAACCACATTGGGTTTCATTTGACTGTTTTAGAGCTCGAAGCAACTCAAATTACTTTAGAGATACCGTCATTTAGGAGTAACATTTATATTTTTGTCCTTGAGTCGGATGTTGAAGTGGGTGAAATGACACCAACTTTTTAAAACCTCGATATCAAAACCAAGCGGGCTTGAAATAGATGTCACTAGTTTATATTGCAGAGGGAAAAGGATATTTCTGAATATAATATTGTGAGCATTTTTTTTAATAATTTGTCCATCAACGAAATGATAATTTCACAGAAATTATTATTTTTTTTCTTTGAAGAATAATCATATTTTGCTGATAGTCGTCGAAGTTTCTGTCGTTTTTTCTTGTGTCGCATCAGCTGTTTGGAAGACAAAACAATTGAATCCGAATTGGAGGTGTTAAACTTGAGCTAAATTCAAAGTTATGAGAAAAAAAATACTAAATAAGATATAAAAGATACATTTCAATTATCTGCAGGTCAATTGTGGTCCGCAAAAAGAGCGATTTTGTTCCTACGAAATGTCTCTTTAATAACATGATTTGCTATAGTGTAAATAAATATTTTGAGGCCTTTTCGTTTAGTTAAAATATGAAAAAAGTTTAGTTAAAATTGAAATAATTTCAAGTACATTACTTGTCTGAGGCCCTAACAGACAAAATTGTTTTATGTGTTTGTGCTACTGTTAAACAACGTCCTAATATATCATGATTATTCCAATTATCAATCATTATTCCAATTTTATATGTCTACTAGCCGCCTTTGGCGTCCAGTCGGGTCGCTAGTATTACTGCTCACTGAAATGTTCAACTAAAATTTCATGTAATTTGGTCTCATAACAGGTTTTTCAGCAAAATATTTTTAAATTTAAAATTTTGATACTCATATAATTCATTTATAATATTATGTGAGCATTAAGACGTTCTGTTCCTTGTACTACTCATCTCTCTCTTTCTATTCGGAACTCAAAACTTTGATTTTAAATTAAAGTGGAAATGATGAAATTCCAATTAATATTTAATGAATCCAGGCTTGTCTTTAAACAAAAAGTATGAGAACTGAAAGCAGAGTCGGTCGTCATTGAAACCTTATGTGCCCTCTAAAATAAATTTTATAATTTATAACATGTTAAAGAATTATCCGGCAAAAATTCCACAGGTCCCCCTTAAAACTCATGTTCTAGCTCTATTTTAAAATGGATATAAATGCTGTCAGTAATAATATTTTAATTTTTCGGTTTAAGTTATTTCAAACAATTACATAATTTTTGAAATAACTTAAACCGAAACCTGTATCTTAAGCCTGTATCAAGAAAACTATTTGACGATAAAATGTGTGTGTGCTTCAACAATTTTAGCATCATCCCATAGTCCATGTCGATAAAAGTCAATTATTTTTCCCTGAAAATGCTTGATATAGTGATTTCTGCTCATGAATTGTATGCAGCATTTTTAAAAATGATTTTCTCCCTATCAATTCGAAGAGGTTTCTCATGTATCTACTTCAGTGAAATGTCCTATTCACAAACATGACATTTCGAGGAACTTTCGTGATTATGAATCTGTATATGCCGCTTAAGATAATGTTTTGGATAAAATCTTTTGCATCATCGATGTCTCGTAAATGTATCATCTTAGGTATGGGTTTGGAGATGAATGGAATACTGTATTTCGTAACCCTCTGCCTATGCTGTATTTCGTTGAATGGAATACTGTATTTAGAAAACAATTTCAGAAAACGATGCAATAAGGTACCATCCTTTGAAACTGTAGTGTGTCCGTATTGATTAAAGAATCATTGAAAAACCGGCAGATGAGATGCAAACATGTTGAAGTAGTACTCAAAAACCTGAGAGAAAATGGGATTTTTCGATTCGAACTATTCTGCTTTATTTGTAGAAGATGCAGCTCCCAAGATCTCACCTGAAGAACATCCTCTAAACCGATATGATGACAAGATGGCAAAAGGAATGGGAAAAATTCGAAACAGGCCATTTCACATATAACACAATACCGAAAGTTTCTCTCTACTGCCTATTCCGACACTGGACACGGCCTATTCTCACTGGACGCGGCCCATTCCCGACATACATATACAGATTCAATCTAGCCGACTCTCCTTGCTGTAGCTGTGGGGAAATAGGATCTCTAATTCACTATGCCACAGAATGCCTACTCACTCTCTCATGGCACATGAGAAAGCCAGAAAGAAGTCTCGAAGAAGAAAGGTACAGGAAAATTGCATCAAATACCCTTTCAAGCGACCAAATCCACTCCATAGTAAACCATATTTATAAATACCAAGACATTTTCAAGACCTACAATAGTTGAGAACAGAATTCCCTTTGTGAAAATCAACCAAAAATATAGCTTAAAAAATCCCTCAAAAGTGCGAATCTCATGATAAAAACCAAGCTTTGCTACAAAGACGATTTGAAAAATGGAATAAGGCCCACAACCTTACAAGTTTGAATCTTTTACAGTGCTTTCAAATCTAATTTCGGTTTTTATCTATATTTTTATGAATCACAAGTAAATATGTGAAATAAGTTTCGAGTACAAAGGAATTAAATACATAAATTCTGTACCAGAATAACAGAATTAGATTTTGTTCGGAAACATCTTATACGTTAATAGAAGAATATTTTAAAAAATAGGAGGAAGCAAGATGTTAAGAGAGAAAAATTCGAATGAATAGTCGAACTAATATAAAAAATGACAATGATTAGACTACGTCATCAGATTCCATTTAAAATCTGTTCTAAAGTTTTGATTTTAGGAAGGTATTAATATTTCCAATTCATTTCATCTGCTAAGAAAATACAAGATAGGTAATACGTTATATAAAAGAAAGAAAGAAAGTGATATACTCGATATTACATTAGAATAATATGCAGGTTATTTTAGTAGGTGAAAATGCTCTAGCATGATGTTCATAAAACGAATCAAAACATATTTTGTTAATCGATTAAATCTACTTTAATCATAGCAAATCCACGAATGTTAAGACATCAGAAGAATCGCCTATAAAATGAAGTAGCTCAGAAACTCAAATCTTGATTCCGTCAAACTATTAGCCATCTGCTGTACTCGTTTCAGGATACGTAATTTTTAAAATTAAGTGTTAATATACTAATGGCAAGGTATTTGTGTCAATTATGCTATAGAATAGTACATTATGGGGAGAATCATTCCTGCCTCTTTTATAAGGACGATGAGAACGTTTATACATTGCCACTACTGGAAGAATCTGACAAAATGGAGAAAAATAATGATCTTGCAAAAGTTATCATTAAGGATAATTCTTTGGATATTGGTGAGAATCCGAATCCAAAAGTTCGACAAAATTATATGAATAATTCTGTGCTAATGAATGAATCACTAAATGAAAACATTCATGCGGTTTTGTTTGTGCCTGATTCAAGAAGAAAACGAAAATCCAAGACACCCTCAAAGAGAGCAATAATGAGAAATCCGCATCGTACGTCACTGGTAAGAATTGATAATAGTGGACATGATAATAAAAATGCATCGGTAAACACCTCGCCAGAAATTGTTAAAAGCGACTACATTTCAAAAAGAGAATTTCAGTCAGCTTATAGGAAAAAAACTAAAAACATCGATTATCCATACGAGCATAGGATAAGTGAATCAAAAGTTTCCAATATATCCCATAAGAAACTTAAAAACGAATGCGGAATGTCTCATGAAGAGAGCAACTGGAAATCATTTAATAATGATAAAAGTTTTTTTCTGGAATCCCTGGATGGTGTTGTTAACTCAACGTTTTCTGTTGAGAAAAAATTAACTGTAAGCAAGAATTTTATATTGAATGACGGGTTTCCACAAGAACATAAAGAATCGAAAGATGCACCAATTCAAACTTCAAGGTTTCTAAAACACGAGAATATTAGAAATGAAATTACTGCCAACGTTTCCATTAAATTCGAGAAAATGGCTGCCAACGAGGAAGAATCAATCTCTTCCATTAAAGATGACATTGCTGTAGCAGGACCTTCCAGAATACGACCCCATAAAAAGAAATTCCTTTGCGATATCTGCTCTGAACTTTTTGAATCGGAATGTAAGGTTGAAAATCATTATCGATTACATCCTGAGGACAAACCATTCGAGTGCAGAATTTGTAAAAAGTTATTTTCTCAGAAAGGAGACTTCAATAAACATTACAGGATACACTCTGGCGAAAAGCCCTTTGTGTGTGAGACATGCGGAAGAGATTTTAGTCAAAGAGGATCCCTGCAGTCGCATTATCGGACACACACGGGCGAAAAGCCCTATGAGTGTTTTATCTGTCAAAGAGCATTTGCTCAGGACTCGACACTTAAGAAGCACATTCTAACCCATACTGGGGAAAAACCGTATAAATGTCCCATTTGTGGAATGGGGTTCACGCAAAGAGGCAATTGCAGAGTGCATCTCAGGAAAATGCATGATGGAAATCAATGATCTAATCGATGCATTAATACTTTTGTATGAAACTGCTTCACATTCGCTATCGATCCGAAATAGTTTAAACTCAATTTTTCCGTTTATTTTTTAAAACTTTTTGTATGATCTCTACAAATTTGACAAAGTTTGCTGATGTCAGATTTTTTTTTTTTTTTTTTTTGACATCAGATCAACGAGCTTTTGCATTTTACTTCACAAGTAATTGACGATAGTTGTCAGATTTTACATTCAATGTGTTTACATCAATATGTATGTGATAATTAACATTATTTCTGCTTTTTTAAATGTTCTATTGCTTATTTTTGTGTATATATATATTCCTGTTTGTATTATTTGCATTGAAGAAGAAATATCCTCTCTACCTCATTTGAAGATTTTTGCAAAAATTTTCAAATATTAATACTTTTTTAGTAAAAGCAAGGATAGCTACGGATTCAAATAGACTGACGATCTATCAACAACTATAGTAAATTGCTATGATTGTGTAAAGCTTTAATTTTGAAATAGTATTATTCTTGTTGATAAATGTTTCTTCTAGTTAATTTTTTTTAATTCGATGATCATTAACCAATTAATATTTGTATACCAGTGTGGAATGTTAAGAGAGACTATAATCTGCTTTATATTGACGAATTTAAAAAAGATTTTTTTTAACCTACATAGTATTGATATTTTTAATGTGTTTTGTGAACTCTGTAATAAATATTTTTATATTACGTATACAAATGCTATGTTTCTGTGTTATTTGTTTCCTTTTTTAGAAAAATTTTGGGTCATTTTTATCAAAGAAAATACTCCTAAAACCAGTTTAATTTTAAAGATGAGAATGTGTTTTCTGGAGGAGAGTTTTTGAAACATTTATCGGAATTTGAATCAAAGAAAACAAACAAAATTTTAGCTTTTTTTGCAATTATAAACTATTAAAAATATTACAGCAAGAAACTGATTGTACATCATCACAAAAGTAAATTTTGCTCTTTGTAATAACAGCTTTTGTGACATATTTTTTAAAAATTTTATTCATTTTTTTAAAAAAATATATTATTTTTTATAAAGAAATATTGTTATAATATTTCATTTGTTAAATGAAAATCAATCTTTTTTTCTTGTTGTTTCTAATATTTCAGTCAAATTTATTTTTATTGATAATTATCAAAATGAGATACGTCGGCTGATTTTATAATGTTGAGTACTGATCAATGCAAAATAATTTTTTAATAAATGTTTTAAATACATTTTTATCATTCGTTTTTCACTTCTAACCAAGCAGTGGTGGAAAATCTTCCAGTGTGACCTTTTGTTATTAACATTCATTCCAGCTTGTGAGTACTGGGTGTAAAGATTTTTATTGAAAACGAGAAAAGTACCTAAATAAAAAAACCAGAGAGTCAAGATTTCTAATGCATTAACACAAGCTAAACGCCTAACAAAATGTGTAATTAATAAAATAATCTTTTGTCATCATTAATTCTAGTCTACCAAATGAATAACGACAATTGGCACATAAAACTGGAAATTAAGTAAAAGGAAATTGCTTTTTGGAGAATTTATTGATGGATGAAATTTTTGAACATAACAAAATCAGAAGTTTTCAGTTTAACAGAATTTTTCTTATTTTCAAATTACAAATGAGCATACGTTTAAATTGAAAAGATTTTTAGTCTTATTAAGTGCGGTATAAAGTATTAATGTGAAAACTAGTTTTTATTTTCATCGTAAATTTATTTAATCAAAGACTTTGTATATATATATATATTTAAATTTGCTTTGCTTTTATTATTTTCAAATGCAATAAACGGAATAATCCGTCTGAATCTTTAAGGCTTTCATTTGTCATAATATAAAAAAATATTTTGTTAAATTTCCGACAAAAAGTACATTTAACTAAACTCTTTTTCTATCTGCATATTCAATTGTTTATTCAACCCCTCAAGAAAATTTAGGATTCCCAAATCGAATCATTAAGCATTTTTATTGTAAAGCTCTCAAAAATAAATTTATCGTTTGATTCGCATTTACCGTCAATATACGTTGCATATACAGATTGTTTGCCTCTTATAAGTAAAGGATTAAGCAGGCTGACTTAGAATTTTTTTTTCAAATTGGGGTGCTGCAAGATTTTAAAGTTAATCTTATAAACCTTTAAAAATGTTAAGCTTAAAGCCTTTCCAATTTTTTAAAAAGAAAGCCTAAAATATTTTTTTACATTCAGTTACTTAATATGTCTGTAATTTTATATTGAATATAACATTATAAATCTAAATATATATTGTTTTATGAATATAAATTGCTACTAACACAGAACTCCAATATTTACAAGAAACAGATAATGGTTCAATAAGGCCAAGCTTAATAAGATGCATCGAACATACAATGGAATGGAGAAGACATAAAAATATTTTTATGTGTAGCGTCAGCCTTATCAGCTAGATAATATCCTTCGAGCTGAGGGGTCCCTTTTGCTCGAACGGTATATCGCTCGGTTACTGGCCCAAACGTCGCAGGTTCGCACCGCGACCTTCACTTGCAACATATGTATACTCTTAAAATCAGCGTTTCTTTTATACATTTTTAATTGTTTAATCCTAGTGATTCCTACAAAAAAGAGAGTAAGAGCAATTAAATGACTGCAAAAACGTATGACTGCTAAGTAAAATAATCCTTTGACAGAACCATCAGAAATAAGTCCCCATAAAAGAAATTTTGATGTCTATTATTTTCCTAAACAGTTTCGACTATAAACTTAGACAACCATAATGTAACCCTTGCGGACGAGACACTATTAATTTGTTATGTGAGTAATAAAGAATTGTCTTGATAAATCAATCTCGTCCACCATTTTCGAATTCACAAAGGCGAGAACATGTTTGTGTGTTTCGTCTGCAAGATAGTCTTTGCTCATAATTATGCAGTGCATGTCAGGATCCACGGAGGGGAAAGACCTCTGAAGTGCATCGTTTGTAGAAGAATATTCAAGAGCAACAGTGAATGTGGTACCCATCACAGGAGGATGCACAAATGTTCTTAATTACAGGAATGGTTCTTTTATTTAAAAATGTAAGCCCTGTCGAATTCTTTTTCGGCTAGTTATAATTTTGATTCAGTGGCAGATAAATTTATTTTTAAAATTACTGTATGATTTCGCCTTTTTGGAATTGAGCCTATTCCCTGTTATAAAACTTTAGAGTTATTGTTTTTTTTTTCAATTAAAAACTATAGATCGACTATAGTTGCAAGCGTTCAGTTACGGTTACTTGTGTTTCAACTTTTATAGTAATTAATCTTATTTCTATCTTCCTAGTAATTTTCAATGATGTCGCTAATTCTCTCAACTTTCTCATCTTTTTAGTAAAAAGAAATTGTCGTTTTTTGTTTTGGTTTCACATGAAAGTACTTCTTTTCATTTATAACATATTTTTATCCTTTCTTTTTTTTCGATATATTTTAACTAAATGCCTGTAAAATGAAATAATATTGACTGCAATTCATTAACAGTTATACCTCTGATCATTTAAAAAAGTTTGTTATTATGACCAGAATTTCGATTCTCAATAGGTGGGAGGAACAGTTTTAGAATGCTGCGTTTAATTAGTTGCAATTAATATTTGTGAAATACTCTGAATTAATATTCGATTTAAAGGAAAAACTTATTGCAAACTGGAAGTATATTTTTATTTTCCACGACGAATATTACAAAATATTGTTTTTCTTATACATTTATTATCCATTATGAAGCATTATTTAAATGTAATTGTAATTAACTGTTTAAATAAAGACTCTATAATATTACTCAAAAAGTTATTCCGTTACGAATAGCGAACATTTTCCAGCTGTTCGGATCTCCCTTTATCCTCATTAGAACTACAGCCGAATCACTCCATAGTATGGCCGTGTGATAATTCGTGTTCGTTTCTCTGCAAAAGCTTTGGAGTAAGCGAGCTCCTAGTGGTGTGGCTAACAAGTGAAGTCGTGGACGTGGCACCCTTTTGACTGGAGCCAATTTATTTCGGCAACAAATGAGATTGCCTTCTGTAGAGCTGTCAAATTTGTGACGAGCGTATAAACAAGCCCCATTTGCACGTACAGAGACTTCGAAAATTGGGAATCTATTTTTATTTGCCATGGCGAAAAGAACAACATTTTCTTTTTCTTTTTAATATGCATTAGGAAGCATTATTTTTATACATAGTAATTTATTTCTTTGATAGAAACTCTTTTTTATTACGCAAATGTCTTTTAATTTTTTTTTAATATTATGAATTCGTATACAGAAAAAGCGATTATTATTTCTCATATTTTTATGGGAAATTCAGTTTCTTGATATATGATTAACTAAATTTAGTTTGATTTGGAACCCCATAATCATTTCTATTGCTCAAATGAATAATCAAAATATTCTCAAATTGAGATAGAGAGATCGAGAAATATTAATTATGAAATGTGTTTTCAAAAGAATTTTCTATTAAACGCTCTCTGACTATTAGTTTGTAATTCTAAATCAATTTCATAACTAGGATAATAAAAAGGACTTCACAAGAAATTATTTAATACGATAACTCATTTGAGATTTGAGATATCATTGTAATTTTATTGTCAGACACTAAGATTACAAAAGAAAAAGTTGATTAGGAATCGAATTAACTCATAAAGCATTCAGAATATGAATTTATTTGAACCGTAGAAAGGGTCAAGTATTTAATTTTTCATGAACAGCAATGCTTGTAGGTTCAACTATGGCAAAAAACTCAAATCTTGATATCCACTCTTTATGGTCTTTTATTTATTTACTTTTTATTTCAGACCCTTAGGAACTTTATATTTATTTGAAAAAAATACGTACATGAATCTGAATTTATTGAAATTGAATCTGGAATTACCGCTATGGTCACTATTTCCGTAGTTAACCAGTATAACCCAGAAGAATCTGAAATATATAATTTTGAGGATAAAAAATGTGTAGGAAAAGCGGACGAAAATTATGTGCTAGATTTCTGTAAAGTGAAAGTGACAAATGTGAACAAAAGTATTTCCTGCTAAATGAAAAAAAAAAGTCTCATTTATGTCTGCCTCGAACGAAATACAAAAATTTAGTGGTATACTTTAAAAAAGAAATAGCAACATATGCAGTACATAGGGAACGAACTGTTATTCCAATCCTTGATTTAGTCTCAGATATTCAAGAAAGGGAAAATCATTCTAACGAGAGTGAAACAATAAAATCTTCTACAAAATTCTTTGAATCCAAAAACATAACTGAATGTGGTTTGCCCTGGTTGCAATTAGAGCATCAGTCGATAAGGGTCTGTTTATGAACTAAAATAAAGCGAATCTTCTTTCAGTTTATTTCTTCAATCAGCGGGTTCCGAGTATGTAATGTCGCTTGAAGAGAGTAAATGACAGTGTTTTAGTGATATGCAGAAGTCTTTTATGGATTCCCTCCAATATGCAACTAAATGAATTGGCTTATATAACGAAAATGCTTCACGAGGAAGAATAATTTTAGAAATGAAAAACTTAGAAACTTTAGAAAACTTTTAATGACGTCATTAACGTTTTCCATAAAAGATGGCAGCAGTGCAACAGGAGCAGATGGACACGCAGAGGTACAGCCGTTTTAACTGGAATAGAGAAACTCCGGAACTCTGCAGTCATCTTCTAGCACGTATTAAGAAACTGAATGTGTTCTTGAAACAAAAGGCATTCATCTGTTGTATTGTCTGACACTAGGTCGTCTCACAACCAGTTAACAAGTAAAAGGATTTATTCAAAAATTGGATCTTTCTCTCTCTGTAATATAAGAAGTAGTAAATTATATAATCATTGAAAACATTAAAAATTGCAATTTAAAAAGTATTAAGGAAACGAAAAAGCCAGATATAACATTAAAAAAAACAGATATGTATTTAGAGAGCGCTTGTGCTGTTACTACTGAAGCACACATGAAAAAAACGAAAGAAGAAACCAAGTTAATTGAAGGATGATGCTTCTTCTAGTCAGGTTTTCCATTTAAACCCTTCACAACAAATATCGCAAAGGAATTTTATCTTAGTCGAACTCATTATTGACATTTTTTCTACAATATTTTCGCCTTTCACAAAACAAATAGTTTTTTATCCTCATTGGAAGCCGTTTCATCAATCTCAATTCAGATTTCCTGAAATCTCATCTACTGAAATGTGGTCATCTTTTAAAGCATCTGAAATTCCGACTGTGCCATTTTTTGATTCCTGATTTTCAGGGAGAAAACCGAAATTCAAAAGAGAATTCTTGCTTCCAGAAATATTTTTGTTCTCTAAAAGTGTGTTTTCAAAAGTACATTCAGGGGAATTTAAAAACAAATCTTTATAAAACGATTTCCGTTTTCTCTCTTCAAGAAACATTCCACATTCTTTATATGTTTTCCCATTGGACACATTCCAAACTTTTGATTCTCCATTATTTCGTTCATTGATAGATTCGGTGAAAACTGTTCTTTTCACACAAACATCTTAAGAGATTGATTCAGAATTTCCCCAATATAAAACATCTTTTTTTTTGATGAAATGCTTACTGACGCATTTTGATTACTCGCATTTCTGAATTTTCATTATTACTGATGCATGGTATGGGTTAATAATTTGTGAATTATTCGAAGTTATCCCAGGAAAAAAATCTAGAAACTTCTTTTTCTCTTTGAGACAGGCATAAAAAAAAACGTTTATATTAATTTCATTTGGCGATGAATTCATTTGCGTACTTTTTGTTGAGATTCCTGATATATTGTCTCATAGCGGTCATCCTTTTTTTTTCCTTAAATATGCCCTTTGAGTCGTATTCTGGTTTATTCAATGTATCTCTTTGTTCTAGCATTGGTAATAAGAAACCGTTGTCATTGTTTTTGTAAGCATAGCAATGGTGACCCTCATCGCAAGTAAATATTCTATTGCATAATTGAGACAAACATCTAGCCTCTGAAATCCCATTAAAAGATTTACGGCTCTTTAAATTTTTTCTTGAAAATAGTTGTTTACGTGGAGAAATCAAGAATTCGGTCTCATCTAGCGATTAAATGAGGAAGTGGTTATGGCTGATATCATAAATTTCTTAAATAACTTTCGATTATATTGGATTCAATCTATTAATTTATTATATATAATTTCATTGAATAAGGAAAGTTTCTGAATCCACTATTCTAATGGGAATTTCATGAATTCGGTTTTAAATTATTCTGCCAAATCAAATTGAATCGCTGATCTCTCTTTAGCATGTCAAAGAATCTTAAATATTCTTAGTTCATTTATCAAATAAGTTCGATAAAGAAATATCTTTTTGAAATTCTGTCTTTGACTTAAAAGATATCGATATCATCTATATATCGTTTATAATCTTGTTTCCCTGGAGAATACGAATCTATCATCTTCAGTTTATATTCATTATCCACCTTTTTTTTAACATTTGCGTTATTTTGGAATAAAATCTTATTTTGTTATTCATGTGAAGATTTACACTCCATAGCATTCATTTTACTGCATGTCTATTTGACATTGTCTTCTTGAATTTTAGTGTAAGATAGAAAAAATAGAATATGCATTTTAAAGGCACCTTTTTCATAGGATTGTAATCAAAAGTTGGCGCATAATTACAATTTCAGATAAAATTATTTGCATGTTTGTTAATTCTTTCTGTTTACTCTAATAAAAAATACACAAATTAAACAATGATTAAACCATTGACGAATTTGTTCCAAAATTTGGTGCAGATTGATGTTAGATGCTAAATTTGTACACAAAATTGTATCCATCTAGTTTTTTGTGATTTGTAGTAATGATACTTATATTCACTCGAATATGGAGATGAATAAACTTCTTGTGAGTGGATTTATTTCAAATTTTATAGAAATCTAAAACTTTGTGTAGACCTTGTTTTTATTGTTAGAGTATGAATGAATTTACTGAATTATATTTTATAAGTTAAAAGATTTTTTTTCCCCAGCAGACAAAGAGTTTGACAGAACATATTCATACAAAGAGTTTAAAAAAAATCTGGTGTGATTCTGAAAACGATATTACTTGTTCTTGCTTCAAAAAACGGAAAAAAACCAGATGCAATTTTTTTCGGCAATTATATTTATTCATATTGATACATTGATTACTGGGATCAATAGCTTGTGAATGCATTCTGCCAGCAATTTTCAGAATATGGCCCGATTTGTGATTAACTGTGATGTATATTGAGAAGAGCAATTTTTTTAACTCTCAAGTTTTCTCTTTTTCACCGATTAAGGTGAACACTCTAGAAATGACACGAATTTCATGGGCAATACCAATTGAAAAGTCTCATTTAATTACAAGGAATTCTCAAATGAAAATGTACGAAATGAAAGGTGTGTCGTAACAATGAAACCGTTAACATATCTGCCTATGCTACAATAGGGGGAACGAAGCGAGACATCTAGGGGTGATATTGCAGTGTCCGGGGTTCATTGGATTATGCCTGCGCGTCCGCATGCGCACGAGACAGCAGATGCTCTTATAAAGAGCTCCTTTAAATTGACGTGGCAGTGCATGTGAAAACAGGATTGCAGTCACATTACAAAAATTAAAATTAGATGTATACTGTGACACACTCCCAAGAACAGCTCTATCGAGAACAAAATACCGGGGCTATTCACGGTGGGCGTGGTTCTGTTCCATGGCAACGCCCTCCCACGCGTATAAATGGTCGCACACGCCGAACTGGCCAAGTTCGAGAGGGAGAACCTTACCATCCGTTTTACAGACCAGACATGTTACCCTTCGATTTTCATGCGTTTATTTCTTTGGAAAAAAAAACCACTTCAAGTTCGACGGTGAATGTAAGAACGCTATGAAGACTAGGTCCCTTAACGACCACAGAAATTCTGGGAACAAGGAATCCTTCAGTTCGTTAATCAATAAGATCGTTGTGTTCAGATCTCTGCTATATGAACGAAGTCATTTTTATCCATAGCATCGTTTCGTACCTTTCGCTTTCAGCACCTCTAGTATCAACTATCAACAAAATCTTTAACTCCCAGCTTTTACTATTTTTTTAATAATCATAAAAAATTCCGAAAATTGTCATTCGAATCTTTTATTAATCTGTATTTTACATCATTATCATTATGATATGAGGCTGTCATTTTTGAAAAAACAAACAAACAAACGTTAGAGTGATTTTTTCTCTAATCAGTATTCTATTTGCATGACTAACACAGCAATCAAGCAATAATATTACAAGTTATGAAAATCATCCAATAAATATTAAAATAAATAAATGTTTCAGTTCCTCCCCTCACTTTAATACAGTAGGCGCACTGTTATTCATAATCATAAAATTTAAAACTTTTTATTTTATTAAAAACTAGCAGCCTTTGGCGATCAGCTGGTTCACCAATACTAATGCTGGCTAAAAGGTTCAATTAGTTTTTTTAAATATAACTTGATCTCATATTAGCTTTTTCAGCAAAATATTTTTAAGCTTCAAATTTAGTCAGTCATAAAATTCACTTATACTATGTAAGCTTTAAGCAGTCCTATCTTTGAACACCACATCTCTCTCTGATTTTATATCAATGCACATAAAATTCAGTTTTAAATTAAAGTGGAAATGACGAAACATCTACTAATATAAAGACCACTTTACTCAATCCAATCATATCTTTAAATTAAACTAAGAATGGAAATCAGAGTAGTCAGACGTTGAAGTTTTATGTTCACGATAGAAATTGAAATATTATAATTTTTTTTTATAATTTATAATATCTTAAGGAATTATTCAGCAAACATTTCACTGATTCAAATAAATATTCAGTTTTTAATTTTATTTTTGGATGTATATAAATACTCTCAATAATAACAATTTTTTTAGGTTTATAAATATATTTCAAAAAGTTATTGTTTAAATTCCTTTGGTCTTATAGATTCATATTTGTAAAGTATTCTTAATATTTCAACTTCTGAATAAATAAATAAAATTCTATCTTCTGAGATCAAATCTGGCTGATTTATTCAGTTCTGAATATTGAGAGTTTAGAACAATCATCATTTTCATAATCTAGGCCAATTATTCTAGAGTATCCTGATTGGCTTCTTTGAGATCTTGATAAAGAGACCTAAAATCGCCAATTTTTATCCAATAGTTATATTGAAATTTTCATAGAGCGATTAGCTTTGATGATTGATTTAGTTGATTGGAGTGCCACTTTTTTTATTTAAAGGACTTATTGTCTCTAGAATATTTTGTTAAATATGATTCACAGAGCAGATCATATATGTAAAAATTTAAGTCGTAATTCATCAGCATTTTTTCCCTCAATCTACTAATTATGTATTTCACTTAGACCATTTGTTAAGAGATGTATGCCTCTCCCCCAAAAAGTAAGAAATTAGAAATTGGGTTCCGATTACAAAAGATACCTTGTAGATGTTTTCCTTAATAAAACTGTTTAATTGAATTAGTAATATATGCATTTAAAATACCATAGAAAACGTTTCCATTGATTTATTTAAAAAAAAACCTTGTTTCATATTTGTTTCATTTTATGCAGGAACGTGCCGAAAATGTTATTTTTATATGTTTAATTTGGAATGATAGTTGATTTATTTTTTTCTCATATGAGAACTTGATATTGTTTTGGTTAGAAAGTTTTGATGTTTCCGAAATATGCGGGTAAAAAATATTCATATATGCTTTTGCAAATTTTGCATTGTTAATTATTACGTATGCTTGTTTGAAAGATAATGCGTTTTCAAATAACTGACCTGCTTTTATCAGTATAGCTTTAATATTACGTATGCTTCGTTGAAAACAGATGCGTTTTCATTTCGCATGATTCATTAAAATGCGGAGATAAATGACAACCACGAAGGTGAATTCTTTGATTTGCACAATATATCTTCTTCACATAAGTTAAAGTAACAATTCAAAACATGTCTTATTGTTTTTTTAAAAAATAAAAAACAAACGATTGCAAAAATATTTTACTTTTACTTATTATCAATTTCTTTTTGTTCGTCGTTTCTTTGAAATGAAATCTTCAAGTTCCTTTAAGATTTCTTACTTTTAAATAATTAATCTCGCTCTCAGAACATCGTTGGTTGCTGTTGGTGCTGTTCTAAAAATTCTTTTTCAATTTTAATTGTCACACTTTTGTAACAGATTTTTACTCTGTATTTTTATTTATTTTAATTCTTTATTTGAATTAATACTTTTGTTATTGCAAACGATCAAGAAAAATTTTCTCTTGCATTTATTGTTTAAAAACTATTACATTTCCGATTTATTTCATTTCATATAATCACGTGATCAAAGTTGTATTTTTCTGTTTTATTTTTGGTAGTAATTAACTCTTTTTTAAATCAGAACTTCCGAAAAATGGATAGCAACATATTATTAAAAGATGATTTTTTTGAGATCCTCATGAAGATAATATTTTATTTTTATTTTAAGTGACATAAATTGTTGAAAAATACGATAAAATTAAATATTTAAAAATTCATTACAAATTTTGAATTTATAGTTTAAAACATCAGTATTATTGAAAAGCTAATATTTTGAGTTTTAACTTGATGTAAAAATTAATTTTGTGCTGTCATATTTTCAGAAGTTATAGAGAAAAAACCTCAAAATTTTGCTTATTTTTAACTTAATTGAAATTTTAATTAAAAACTCAAAACATTCTCGGCCCCCAAGGTATACATGTACCAAATAGGGTTGCTGTAGGTCAAACGGTCTGGTTTGTATAGCGCCAACACACACACACACACATTGTGCTTTATTATAAGTAAAGATTGAAATAACTTGGTTGGAAAAGGAATATTTTGACTGTGGTGTTATTATTTTTAAAATGTTTATTAAAAATGCATTTGTCTTATTAATTTTAATTCCAGAGGCTCCGAAACAATCATTTTCCTTATATATATATATATATATATATATATATATATATATATATATATATATATATATAT
>JAOUZG010030867.1:404501-436944 GCA_026289955.1 Argiope argentata | reverse complement strand
GTTTATTGTAATGAATTCTTTGATCCTTTAGCTATTCAGTGGTATAATTTAATCTTGAATGTAGAGGATAGATTCGAAACTACAACACCAAACTGTATCCAACGATTTTGTTATCACTTCGTTTTTTGGATTTCCTCCGTATGATAAAGAATTTAAAGACTCCGTATGATAAAGTATTAAATATTCACGTCAAAAACTACAAAATTTTTATTTAAAAAGTATTTAAATACACCGAAAGAAAAAACAAACCGAATCATTATAATTTGAACATTAAAAATTTTAAAATATATTAAAAGTTAATAAAAATGAAAATAATCCAAGTTTTACTCAAAAAATGAAACATAGTGCTACAAAATAAGTTAACACATTTTTTTGATTTAGTTAAAAATAGAAAATACATTTTCATGTCTAAAACTTGTAACATTGAAATGATTATGTTTCGAATTTTGTTATAGTTTAAAATTAATCTTTTGCTCCGAAAATTATTGTAGAGACACGACTACATTTGCCTTGAATTTTAATTAATTAAAATATTATAAAACATTTCGTAAATATCGTTTGGATTTCTAAATTACCACTTTAAAAATGTTTTGTCAAATTAGGGAATTTTATCTGCCTTTTATGTGTCTTTTCAGATGTTTATCTTCAATACTAAAGGAAATTAACCGCTTAACAGGTTTGCCCATATACCATACGTGCATCGATTTATTGAATTTTGATTGTTGTTAACTGAAAATAAACCCTTCGTAATGATTATAATCCAATATGAAAATTATGTTGAATTCATAAATAAGTAATGTATTCAATCGATTTCCATTTGAAACAAAAATAAGAAAATATTCCTAAAATAGAAGGTGTTATCTTAGAAAATAAAACAGCCAAGTGGTTAATATCTTCTTGAATCAAAACTTTGGAATAGATTTCGATTAGAAAATATTGAAACGGTCTATTTATTACTTTTAAAATATTAATTGTTGATCCAAATAGGTGTCTGTGATTATAGGTTGATTCTTTCTTATATCTTTTCTTTTAATTGTTATTTAATCGTATAATATATAATTTTGAGTCCAAAACTTCTTATGGATTTCACCTATATTGTGTCTATTGTACTAGAGACTAACTTCACATTTTTTTTTGTGTTTTGTAAGAAAAAAAATGGAAACCGGAAATGCATTTGAATGCACTTTTATTTTTAAAAGATCCAAATCAAAATTGGATGCAGATCATATCTGCTTGGTATGGGTCTGCGAACACTTAACAAAATTCATTCATCTAAATCGTTCCTTTGAATTATATTATCTATTTGCAAGCATATGCATAAACAACGACACCGTCAGTTCATTGATTAATTTCAAACAAAGTGTAGAAAAGATGTATAAAATGGATGCTGAACGGCAACCTTTTATCATCACTCTTTTCATAGTCTGCGTTTTATTTCAGGGATCTTTTTTTTATTCCAACTCAAGAATTATCTCTTTCATTCTGGATCTGTTAAAACGGTGCTGCAAACTTTTAATTTATTCTTCCTATTCCCTTGGGCAGTTTGTCCAAGAGTAGTTCTTGGTTCTAGAACAGCCTGGGAACCAAACGTAATTGATTTTCTGCGATTATATTTCATCATATAGATACATTTATCACTGAAGTAATAACATGTGAATAATTTATGCCAACAATTTTCAGAATGGGGCTTGAGTTGTGATTCATTGTGTTGTATAAGGAGTATAGCTTTTTTTTTTTAGTTTTGAACGTCTCTCTCTTTTTCGATTGGGATGAACACTCTAAAAAGGTCAAGAATTTCATGGTCAATACCAATTTTAAAGTTTCATTTGATTACAAAGAGTGTTCCAATGAAATTTTACGAAATGAAAAGTACGTCGTAGCAAAGAAATTGCCTATGTCGCTATGGGAGAAAAGAGCGAGACATCTAGAAATATGATTGGATTGTCCGGAATAGATCTGAGCATGCGCGTGCGCCCGCAAGCGCAGGTGACAGCAGAGGCCGTTAAAAAGGTCATTAAATGGACGGGGAATTGCATGTAAAAACTGAATTGCGCTCACATTCCAAAATTTAAAGTCTGATGTGTACTGTGAGATACTCCAAGACTATGAAAGTCGATCAAAAACAAAATACCGGGTCTATTCACGGTGGGTGTGGTTCTGCTCCATGATAAACCAATTCAACGTATCACTATGGTCCCAATGGCGGAACTGGCCAAGTGCGAGCATCTTCGCCATCTGCCTTACAGTCCGGACATGTCGCCCTACGATTTTCATTTGTTTGATTCCCTAACAAATTAACTGAAAGGCAAGTGCTTCAAATCAGACGGTGAGTTCAATTATGCTGAGAAAGTCTCGCCACGGTCACATGAATTTCAGGAACAAAAATTCTTTTGGTTCTTTAATCAATGGGATTGTTGTGTGGTTGGTTGCCTATGGTCTATGATTTGGGTAAAGTGCATTTAACCCATAGTATGGTTTCGTACCATTTCATTTAAACAGCGTTTGTAGTATGATACAAACATGTACATCAAATTTCCGTAGACATGAACAAGTAGAAGGAACACTCAATTAAAGTGGTGAATGAGTTATTCAAAAATGACATATATAATTTTTAACATCTAACAAAATGCAAATTTAATCGCCATCATTACTATTTATCGTAAATTTACAAATACATTTTAAATTCTAGCTTCGAGGCTAAAATGATTACATCTCAGGTCTTTCAATCTTCAAGTAATCCTACTTTATAATCAATATATCGTACTACGTCGGCTTAAAATGTATTTAACAAAGAAACTGCAGATCTTACAAACTAAGATAATTCTACAAAGCATTTTTTTCTTACTAAGCGGCAAATTTAAAAAAGGAGCCTCTAATACTTTCGAACAATTCCTTCACATGTAAACACAGAAGTTGCATTTATAAAATTGCTTTATCATTTATTATAACATTCTTGGTAGTTCATTCTTGCATTTAAAATATTTTTACTCAAAAGGAGCTTTAGGTGATCGGATTACGAGGAAGTTTAATTAATCATTTCAATAATTAACTATTGTGACAATAATCAGTTACAATAATCAGGGCAATAAACCTACAATAATCAGGACAATGCAAACAATAATCAAGTAATTTTCTTTGTTTAATTATTAAGTATACGACTATTATCTTCCCTTCATCCCTCGAAAGTAGAATGTATCGTTCTTAGCATTGGCATATGGCAGATTAGTGTTCGCATTTTGAGCCTTTCCCTTCAGGTCGGTCTCGATGAACATTTGATAGAATGTTGCTATATTATTAAAACTGCATAATAAGCATATGCTTGGAAATGCTTTGAAATAGAAAATCTCAATCACTTAGTGAGGAAAATATTAAATATAGAATAAATGCATCTGGTTTTCCTTTTATTCATAATATATTTTTAATCCTTAACAGATCTTTTATACATGATCCAATTGCTGAAACATAAGTGAGAAGGAAATTATCATAAATATACATTGATTAATACTTTGTAAGCACTAAATATAAAAAGAAATCTATATAATTTATAACTATTACGAGATACATAAAAAAATGTGAATTGAATTTTTTATCAAACATTTTTTTAATAAAATATTCTTTAATAGAATCTCGTGGAACTGTAAACCACTTTCTATTTCAGAGTACATTTGAGAGCGAAAAACATAAAAACATTCCTATAAAAGCTGTTTTTAAGTGATTTTCTTAAAGCCAGCATTCATTAGTGACTTGATGGAGACTGCATATTGATTCGTTCCTTACATTTAAAAGACTTTTGGAATAATTGAACGAATTATAGTTGAGCCAGAGATACACTGCTCAAAACAATTAGGGGAGCACGTGGTTTTAACAGAATTACGCAAAGATGTCTACCAATAAGTAACATAAAATGAATCATCCATAAATTACAGCCTCCTCGGAAACGGAAGAAGAAAACTTTATATGCAAATTAAAGTTCATGACGTCAAAAATCAGAGAAAGGAGATAAGGCCAGAAATCGGGATGTTGCAGAAACGTCTGTTTTATTGCCGTAATTGTGAAATTTGATTGCACAGTCTTTCTGTTTTTGAGACAAGCTTATGAGAATGTCTGAACAACGTGATTTACCGGAATCCATGGCATGGGTGTGTCATAGGCCAACTGCAATCAGGTCAAACAAAACGGAGTGTCGCGGACGCTGTTGGAGTCGCCAGAAGTGCTGTTGCAAGGCTGTGGAATCGATTCCAAGAAACAAGAAATGTTAGACGTCGACTAGGGCAAGGTCGGCCATGCGCCACTACAACAACTGATGACCGGTATATGCGGTTAACAGCCCCTCGAAACAGGACAGAGAATGCTACTTAGCTGCAAAGACAGTTGTTCTTGGCAACAGGACGAAGGGTGTCCAGCCAAACAGTACGTAATAGGCTTCATGGGGGAGGGGTCTTCATGGGGGAGGGTAGGCCAATGGTCTGTATTTCGTTGACCCCACGCCACCGTGCGGCCCGAAGAAGATGGGCTGCTGAGTATCGAGATTGGCAGCAACATGATTGGAGCCAAGTGCTGTTTACAGACGAGTCCCGATTCAGTCTGGAGTGTGACACTCGACGTGTTCTGGTATGCCGGGAGGGGGGCCTTGAAATAATCCCGCATTCGTTCGTGAAAGATCACAATACAGACCAGTTAGTTGGATGGCATGGGGTGGAATCAGCATAGGTGGACGTACGGACCTGCATATCATTCGGAATGGTACTTTGACGGGCCGCAGGTATACAGACGAGATACTGCGATCTCATGTCATCCCTTACTCTGGAGCCATTGGCGATCTAGTGGAGAACATGCTTGAAGCTGAAACAATACAGCGTATGAAATTACCAGCGTGCTCTCCTGACCTGAATCCAATCGAGCATGTTTGGGACATTCTCGGACGACGCATTGCTGCGCGGCCAAGGCCGCCTGTGACTGTCCCAGACATGGAGATAGCACTTCTTGAGGAATGGAGCAGTATTCCCCAAAGTCTGATCGATAACCTTATCGAATCCATGGCAAACAAATGTGCAGCAGTCTTAGCTGTTCGAGGAGACCACACGCCCTATTAAAACTCATGCATCATGTCTATTCAGAGCCCTTGTTTATCGTTAACATGTAACCAAATTGTTGCCATAAATCATCTTTTCATGTTTTTCCATATTTTTAAAGAATTAAAGCTTAATTACACATTGTTTTATTTTTTTCTCTGTATTGCGCATGAATACGCGAATACAACCAATTGTATACCAATACGTGTCTGTCTCGCACGGTTTTCTTGATTTTTTTTGCTTGATCTCCTAATTGTTTTGAGCAGTGTACATATTTCTAAAACCCTAATTTTTGATCTCAGATCAAAATGAAATATCAACAATCCTCATAATACTGAGATAAAACTATTCACTAGAAATTCTAAAAGAGGAAAACATGTGGAACAAAAATGATTTATATGCACATATTTTTATAATTGCAGCCTTTTCTTTTCTTTTTTTTTTTTTTGTTGTTTCGAAGGATGTTGTTTTATATTGATGTGACAAGGATTTAATTTTCCAGCTTTTCTCCTATGAACTAATGAATCATCATGTCTTCGCATCCTTTTCCTGGGAATGAATTTACCCGACTTGATGTATTTGACTTGAAAGTCTTTTTATCATTGCTTGATACCATAAATGGTGCAACTCGTTAGTGAATAAGCGAGTGAAGGAAGTCAAAAGTTCAGGATTTAAGCTACAGATTTAGGATTTCTGCTACTGTGGAGCAAATGGATCCGGGTGCAATCTGGTTACTTAAATAACTGTTGAAAGTCAAAGGCGATAACTATTTGTCAGAAATATTTGCCACCAAATATAAAGGATATGTATATACTTTTGATATTATGATTGCTGTTGTAGTAAATAAAATATTCTTATTTGTTGCATTTATAAAGATATTTAAGAAATTTTTAACGGCATTAGATCGTATTTGAGACTGCATCTTTTTAGAGGTCTTCTTTTCTGTGTCTTAGTCATTTAAATAAATATCATTGAAATCTGTTATTAAAAGGTCATATATAATGTAAGTTTGCTTGTAATATTTTGAAGAATGAAATATAATTGAATTTTTAAATTGTATTGCATTTACAAGTAAGGGCATTTAGATTAAGTCTAATCATTTTACCTAACACTGATGAGTTGTTTCATTTCTCGTTAGCGTCCGAGTTGGCGATTACGTGCTTCTGCAAGGAGAAGTCCGATCATGGCACATTTGGAAGAAAGCCAAAGTGGAGGACATAAAACAAGGACATAATGGGAAGACGAGACCATGGGAATTGTGGGTTAATGGCCAAAACATAACCCTCCCAATATATGTGGCCATCGCTCTCGAAGTTGACCAGTGTAAGGAGGATGCTGAAAACGACAATATATGAAATAATTTCTGATGCTCAGATGGCAACAGCTGTAAATAGTAGTTAGGTTTGTGAAAGAATAAAGTGATGTTTTGATATTTTTCAGTCTAATTTAATACTAAAAAACTTAGACACAAATTGTTAAGTCTTGTTTCAAATGAAATTAATTTTCAGTATTTGACAGTATGATGTGTCTGTAAAGGAAATAAAACAAAAACATTGTGCCCAATTTTTAAAAAAAGTTTTTCTTTAAATGGTATTAGTAGTATTTTGAATGAGCTTCTAAATTTAGAACAAGAGTCAAATGATGAGGAATGTATTGTTAATCGTTAACACAATATCCGCTTCTAAAATAATTGAAAAAGAAAATTCCAAATTTGCAAAAATGAAAAGATTGTAGGAAAATAAAGAAATAAATGTTTCAGATTTTTATTTTACTGATATTATCATGTCAGAACATGATGTTTTGGGGATGAGGTTTTTGACGTCAACAAAAATCCGTAGGTGAAAAATTTTAATTTTATTATCTGCACCAGAATCTCAAAATTTCAGCTTTTAATAACATTTTGCCATTGAATTTACAAAAACTCTGATTTAAAAAAGTTAATGAATACAGCAATTAAAACCTAGAAAAATGTCATTTTGAGCGCGTGATTATATGAAAGGAAATAAAAAGGAAATGTGATATTTTTTTAAAAAATTAATGTGGGACAAAGTTTATTGGATCATTTGCAATACTTAAGTGACTCATTCAATGAAACAATTAAAATGGATAAAAATATAATATAATTTGCACGGGCATGTGGTGCCTGGCCGTTCAAGAAATTATGTTCTGGCATGATACATTGAAATATGTATAGCAGATTTCATTTCGGACTTTTCTTATATTTGCATGTATAAATAAAAAAATTATCTATAATAAGTATAGAACATAAAAAAACAAGTAAAAGGTCATGAAGAGATGACATCAATATTTCAGTTTCTTTTCGTAGTTAATTCTGAACGCATTTCAACTGTTAAAAAATTAAATTCTTGGCCCTTTCTACTGTTAAAATAGATTCATTGTATGAATAATTTATGAACTCATTTGATCCCTAATTAATCTTCTTTCTGAAATCTTAGCGTCTAACAATGATAGTACAAGGATACTTGAAATCTGAAATGCCATCTGTCGTATTAAGTAATTCCCAGTGAAATCCTTTTCTATAATCCTAGTTTTGAAATCGATTTATTAGTACAAATTAATACTCAGCGTACGCCTAATAGGTAATAGTTTAGAAAACATATTTTATAATTAATTGATGTTTCACGATCGCTCTGTCTTTCTCAATCTGAGATTATTTTAATTTTCATTTGGGCGATAGAAAGGCTTATATGGTGCCAAATCAAGCTACATGTACTTTAACCCCATACCATGAAACTTAGCTTCCCATATAAATCAGAGATTTAATCAATCGCTTTCTCTATATACAAATGCCAAATATTTTTAAAAACCTTAAAACCATAACAGCAATTTTGAATAATTGATTAAAATATATTAAAATACTGCTTCATAATGCTTACTAAATAAAAAGAATATTTTGTTATATTCGCCGCGAAAAATAAAAATAGATTCCCAATTTGCCATAAGTTTTTCATTTAAAACCGATATTAATACACAAATATTATTTACAACTATTTAAACGCTAAATTAAAAAACTATTGCACCTACCTATAGAGAATAGAAATGCTAATTACGATAATAAAAGTTTCCAATTGATCATATGTAAATTATAGCTTTTAATGTATTAAGTTAATATTATTTCATTTAGTTAAAATGTATCAAAACTAGAAAAGAAAGGATAAAAATATATTATAAAAGATAAGAAGTACTTTCCATTAAGATCAAAACAAGAAACGGCAACTTCTTTTCACTTAATCAATGAGAAAGTTGAGTCAATTAGTGACATCATTATAACGAACTATGAAGGTAGAGACACAATAAATTACTATAAAAATTTAAACACAAATAACCGTAACTGAACACTTGCAACTATAGTGGATCAGAAATTAATTGAAGAAAGAATAACTTCTAAGTCTTACATAAGGAAATAGCCTCAATCAAAAAAATGAACTCATATAGTAATTTTAAAAATAAATGAATCTGCCTCTGAATTAAAATTATACCAAACCGAAAAAGAATTCGACAAAGGGCTCAATTTTGAATAAAAGAAACATTCCTGTAGTTAAGTTCATTTATGCATCCTCCTTTGATGGGTACCGCATTCACTATTGCTCTTGATTTTTTATCTACAAACGATGCATTTAAAAGGTCTTTCTCCTCCGTGGATCCGGACATGCAGCAGGAGACCATAATAGTGAGCAAAACGTCTCTTGCGCACAAAACACACAAACGGCTTCTCGCCTTTGTGAATTCGAAAATGGTGGACGAGGTTGATTTTCCAAAACAATTCTTTTCTGCTCAATTTACAAATAAAGGGCGTCTTGTTCGTTCGTGTTCCATTAAGAACGCAAAGCCTGTATTTTTAAAATTAAATAATCTAGGATAAAAATCAGTGCCAACTTTTCTCTTATGGGTACTATATTTCTGATTGTTTTCTCACACAGTTATTTTACTTCCTGCAGGAGATGGTCTTCTTCGTATGACCAGTCTTTTAATTAATCTTACTTTTTTTGTAGGAATCAGTTGAATTAAACCAATTTAAAAAGTATAAAAAACGCTGATTTTTAAAGTGCACATAAAAGAACTATTTTCGTGCCTTCTAAATTTCATTGTGTGTTCGATGCATCTTATTCAGCTTGAACTTATTGAACCATTATCTGTATCTTATAAATATTGAAGTGTTTTGTTTGTAGCAATTTATATTCATTACTCAACATATATCTGTATTCGTATTATTATAAAATAAAAGACATATTAAGTATCTGTAATCGAACAATGTCTTTTATGCTTTCTTTGCATAAAATTGCAAACGATTTAAGTTTAACCTTATTTTTGACAAGCTTAACTTTATTTTTTACAATTTCAAACTGTTGTACTGACAGTATTCTTTATTTAAATGAGGCAAACAATCTGCATATGAAACATATATTCATGATAAATTTCTAGCCAAACAATAAATATAATTCATTCCAGAACTTTGCAATAAAAGTTAATTGCTATTTAATTATTAGATTAGGGCATTCTAAATTTTCTTGCCAAATTGAATAATCAAATGAATATGCGAATAGAGAAGAGCTTAGTTAATTATACATTTTCTCGGAAATATTAAAAATAAAACTTTTTATATAACGGGAAATTTAGATAATAATTAAAATTATTGGACAAGTGAAAGTTTTAAAGATTAAAACAGATTATTTCGTTTATTGAAATTTACAGCAAAGCAAATTTTAAAAAATTCAAAGTCTTTGATTAAATAAATATACGATGAAAATAAAAACTAGTTTTCACCTTAAAACCAAATACTGATTTTACTAAGAAACAATATTTAATTCAATTTATACGGTTGTTCATTTGTAATCCGGAAGTAAAAAAACTCTGATTTCGTAATATTCAAAAATTTCATTCGTCAATAAATCCAGTAAAGAGCAATTTCTTTGTACTCAACTTTCAGTTTTATGAATAAATTGTCGTAAAGGGATCCATTTGGTAGACTAGAATAACTGATTACCAAAGACTCGAATTGAATAGTTCTTTTAACTTTATCTCTACGCTTTACGAGCAAGATGCATTATTAATCACAAATTTCGTTAAACATTTAACTTATATTACTGCATTAGAAGTTTTCACCCTTCTGTTCTTGCTTTATGTATTTTCTTAGTTCTCGATCTAAATCTTTAAATATCCAATTATCACAAGACCACAAAACGGATTGAGCTTAAAAAAAAGTAATACTGAATTTTTTTTAAATTTTTAATAAATGAGCTCTCTTTTTGTTAATTTATCTCTTTTTGTTAATTTTCAAAGAAGAATAAATTTGACATAAATATTAAAACCAAGAATAAAAACAAATTGATTTTCATTTAACAAATGAAATATACTGCTTCAAAATAAGTTTACAATATTTTTTTAAGAATTGATTAAAATTTACGAAAAATAAGTCACTGAAGATTTTATTAAAAAGAGTAATATTATATTTGTGGTGATGTAACAATCAGTTTCTTAATGTAATATTCGTAAGTTTATAATCGCAAAAATAAGCTTAAATTTTGCTTTTTTTCTATAACTCAAACTCTGATAAATGTTTCAAAAATATTCCTCTAGGAAACACATAGTCATCTTTACAATTCAACTGGTTTTAAGATTATTTTCTTTAATGAAAATGGCCAAAAGAACTTCTAAAAAAAGAAAAAATAATAACACAGAAACATTGCATTTATATATGTAATATAAAAATATTTATTACAGCGTTCATAAAGCACAATAAAAATATCAAGACTATGTAGGTTAAAAAAAATCTTTTTGAAATTCGTCGATATATTTAAAACAGATTTTTGGTTTCCCTTAACGTTCCATACGGGTATATATGGCTATTCCGGTTGGAAAGAGAATGAAAAGCAATTTAAAACATAAGTATTAATGCTACGATTAAATCATTGATTTCCATCATGCATTGTCCTGCGATGCACATTGCGACTGCTGCTCCGCGTGAACCCCTTTCCACAAATGGGGCATTCATAAGGTTTTTCCTCGGTATGAGTCCGAATGTGGTCCCTAAGATGAGAGTCCTGAGCGAATGCGGTTTGACATATATCACACACATAGGGCTTTTCGCCCGTGTGAGTCCGATAATGCGACTGGAGATGTCCTTTTCGTTTAAAACCATCTCCGCATGTCTCACACACAAAAGGCTTTTCGCCAGTGTGTATTCTATAATGTCTTTTGAAGTCTCCTTTATGAGAAAATAGTTTTTTACAAATTCTGCACACGAATGGTTTGTCACCAGGATGTAATCGATAATGATTTTCAACCTTACATTCCCTTTCAAAAAGTTTAGAACAGATATCACAAAGGAATTTTGTCTTATGGGGTCGCATTCTTAAAGGTCCCGCTACTGCGATGTCGTCTTTTAAGCACGAGATTGATTCTTCCTTGTTGGGAGTTATTCCGTCGCTGTTACTGGAGTCCTCGGCAGTAATTTCAGTTGTAATATTCCCGTGTTTTAGAACACTTAAAGTTTTATTTGTGCTATCTTTTGATTCGTTATGTCCTTGTGGAAACCCGTCATTCAATATAGAATTCTTACTTTCAGGTAACTTTCTCTTTGCTGGAAGAGTTCTTTTAATCACACGTTCCAGGGATTCCAGAAAAAAATCTTTATCATTATTAAAATATTTCCATTTGTTCTCTTCGTGAGACATTCGCCCTTCGTGATAATGTTTCTTAGGGGATATGTTTGAAACTTTTGAATCACTGCTATTTTCATCATAAGAAGATTCAATAATGGTTTTTGCAAAAGCTGACTGAGTCACTTCAGAATTGTAATCGCTTTTAACATTTTTCGATGAGGCGTTTACCGATGCATTTTCAATATCTTGTCCACTATTATCAGCTCTCACCAGTGACGTATCATGCGGATTTCTCTTTCGTGCTATCTTTGAAGGTGTCTTCAATTTCCGTTTTCTCCTTGGATCAAGCACAAACAAAACATCTTCAACGTTTTCATTTAGCGATGCATTCATTAGCGCAGAATCATTAATATCATCTTTTCTAGCGTCTGGATGCAGATTCTCACCAATGTCCACAGAATTATCCTTAATGGTAACTTTTGCAAGATCATTCTTTTCATCTATTTTATCCGATTCTTCTAGAAGTGGCAGTATATAAACGTTCTCATCGTCCTTATAAAAGAGGCAGGAATGATTCTCCCCATAATTTACTGTTCTATCGCATGAATGACAGAAAAACCGTGCCATTAGTATATTAACACTTAAATTTAAAAATTACGTATCCTGAAACGAGTACAGAAGATGGCCAATAGTTTGACGGAATCAAGATTCGAGTTTCTGAGCTATTTCATTTTATAGGCGTTATTGCTGATGTCATAACATTCCTGGATTTGTTATGATTAAACTAGATTTAATCGATAAACAAAATACGCTTGATATTCGTTTTTTAAACATCGTGCTAGAGCCTTTTCATCCAATAAAATAACCTGCATATTATTCTAATGTAATGCCGAGTACATCAAATGTAAAACTTTCTTTCTGTTACGTAATGTATTACCTCTCTTGCATTATCTTAGTAAATGAAATGAGTTGAAAATATTAATATATGCTAAATTCAAATTTTTAGATTAGATTTAAAATGAAAGCTCATGACATGATCTAATGATTGCCCTTTATTATACTAGTTTGAATATTGATTTGAATTTGCCGGTCTGTTTATAATTTCATCTTGTTTCCTCTTTTCTTTTTTTTATTCTTCTTTTTACATATACGATTTGTTTGAATCAAATCTGATTAACTTATTCTGGTAACGAATTTATCCATTTTAAATATTTTCCACTCGGAATCAATTTCACGTATTTCTTTATTGTTCATAAGAATATAAAAATCGAAAATTGATTTGAATGCAGTTTCGGTGATTCAAACCTGTAAGTTGTGGGTCGTATTCCATTTTTCTAATAGTCCATGTAGCACAGCTTTTTTTTTTCATCAGCTTATCTGCATCTACTAGTAATAGCTGTTGTTTTTCTTGCACGTTATTCAGGTACAGATAAGATTCGGGATAGAATAATTGGAATAAAGAATTTTGGTTGTTCTCTCAGGTTTTTGAGCACTGATGTAAGCTCATTATATCTCATCTGCCGTTTTTTCCATAACATCATTTTTTCAATAAGTATACTGAATATATATTTAGGGAAATACATCATAAATCTAGTATTACCAATTACAGTGTTCCATTCATCTCCAAATCCCTACCTAATAGGATACATTTACGAGGCATCGATGATGCAAAGGATTTGACCCGAAAGATTATCTTAAGTGGCATAAACAGATGTGAGCTGACGAAAGTTCAGCGAAATGTTGTGTTTGTGTTTAGGAAATTTCAATAAAGTGGACACTCTAGGAGCATCTTCGAACTGAAAGCGGAGAAAATCAATTTTAACGAACAGATTGCTGCTTACAATTCATGAGCAGAAATCACTATATGAAGAATTTCTATGAAAAAGTATTTAAATTTTTTTACAGAAATAGACTAGGAGATACTGTTTCAATAATTGAATCACACACACGCGCGTTTTATCATCAAACTGTTTTCTTGATAAAGAAAAAGAAAACGTTAATGAAATTAATAAATCCATCTGATTCTTATGAGCCATTCAACCAATTTTGACAGTATATTTTAAAAAGGTATAAAAGAATAGATAAAGTTTTTCATTCTCTGAATTCAGATATTAACTTGCAATCCTATGAGCAATTCCTGCGATTTCAATTGAAAGGGAATTGTTGCATGATTTGGATGCATAAATGCTTATTGATAGATTTGTACAATTATCTGCAGAGCTATAACATTGGTTGACGTTTGAATAAAATAGCAAAAAACAAATGTAAAATATTTCTGTACTTTTCAGTTTTTGATGAACGAAAATATGAAGTATACCTTAATAGTGCTGAAATAGGTTGAAAATTTCCACTTTATTTTAAATTTGTTCAAAAAAATTCTCAAATTCATAATATAAATCAAAAATATCAATAGCAAAACACATATGAAAAACTAATTTATCATTGAGAATTAATTTGCATTCAGGTTTAATTATTGGAATCTTTCCAAGCGTAAATGAAGTAAGTGTAATTGCTGAGCTTGACAAAAACAGAATAAAGGACACGTGATTGTTGACACGTTAAATATATACTCAAAGTAATAAATATGAATTCATCTTGGAGGGAGGACTAAAAAATTCCTCCACTGCCCATGATTCTATGCTACCTCTGTGACATGTAAAGACATTCTAGATTATAATCGTTATTTTGGTTTTAGCTCAGTCGGTATGCAGATTAAAACAAACGAAATGATGTCATAAATAATTGCATAAAGCGAATGCTGATTTCAATTATTAGATATCGTTTTTTATTATTTACATCAAAAGGCTCTGGCATGTTATTTTAGAAATGAAACATTCGTAATTTATTTATCATTGAATCTACTTTAACTGCAAACGATTACGAAATTTAAACTTCATCCACAATGCTCATAACACGAAAACTGGAAAAAAATGGGAAATATCGGTTTTCGCACCCATTAAACTATTTATGTTTATTTTTGATAAGTCGGAATTTCATTTCAATTGAAAATGAAAGACTCAATACTAATGCCAAATTTGCCTCAAACGAGTGACTTAATTTCAATTATTATTCATCTGGGACAAATCTAAATTCAACATAATTGCTTTCGAAAGACGCAATAAGCATGCATCCCATCCGTCACCAGCAAATGACGTTCCACGCTTCGAGAAAAACCAACGACTGAAGTTATCGGAACCAGATGATTCACTGACGAGGTTACTAATTGAGATTTTGATCGATAAATATTTCAACTGGAAAGTTGTGAATTCTGAACCTCCAGTCAAGCAGTCTGATTCTTTGATCTTGGTCCCATCAATTTTCGGCGTATACTTAGTGGTCCTCGATCGCACGCAACAGTTTCCTTCATCCATACAGTTCACAATATTAATGTTGATATTCAACCCAAGCATTGGAAGCTCTGGCATGCTAATTCTGGAGCATAGAAAACATTGGAAAGCAACCCATTCAAGAGATAAAAAAACACCTGCCACTTTTGACAAACTTTCATCAATACTTTGAAATCATCGATGACAGACGAGTAATAAAATTAACATGGATAACCAGAGGTTCAACTTTAACCAAACAGTTATGAAGTCGCAATTTGATGTTTTAATTCTTTAACAAGAAAACTGCGCACAAACGTAATTTTTAAACAAGAATATTCTGAATACATGCAAGATGCCATTGATAAAGAACGAGTTGAAATCATATAACTTGAAGCAGGCAATAAAGAACGTTTATTTTACTCCCCCCCCTCATGCAGCAAACAAAATTGCGAAAGAAGAAACCGAGTGTATTATAGTTTTCGATGCATCATCCCATTCCGCAAGGTCATCCATCTTTAAACGACGCACTTGAAATTGGACCAAATCTACTTCCCGGTATCATGGCTATATTATTGAGGTTTAGCCTTTCAAAAATAGCAACTACTTGTGCTGTAAGTCAATCATTTCTACAGCTGATACTATCGGACGAAGACAGAGACGCAACACGATTTTCTTTTGGTTCAGTAAAACGTATGCGCTTGATGGGAAATTCCGCACAGGAGAAGGAATTGTAATTTACCGATTAACACATCTTTCCTTCAGACTCACTTCAAATCCATTTTTATTATCAGCTTCTCTGTGTGAATTGGCTACATTGTACAAACAAACATATCTTACTGCAAATAAACATATTAAGAATAGCATCTATATGGATGATTTTGTCATGGGAACATGAACATATACTAAAGCTGCAATCCTGTATCAATAAATGTAGCAACTTGCATCACATATTACCCAGCCATTAGTAAATTCTAAAATTTTGGAAAAGAATTCTAAACAAATTCTAAAATTTTGTAAAGAAGAAAACCTTCCGTTTAAAAATAATATTACGCAGGTCTAAGGGGTAAAATTGGATACTGACAGAGATGCCTTTGGAATTGATGTGCCGGAAAAGATTTTTCAAGCATCTAATGAATCAGTAACAAAGAGTTTTGCTACTGAAGTTAATTTCAAAGTTTTATAATATTCTAGGCCTATTTGCTCCATTTACAATTATTATGAAAATATCATTCGAAGAGAGTGACTTGTTGGTATTCAGTGGGATGGATTATTACCCCCAGCTGTAGCACAAGAGTAGCAAAGGAGGCAAGATGAGTTTCAATGTATGAATAATACACACATCCCTAGATGGATGGTCCTTCCCATGCCTTTATTTTATATGTTTTATTCGACGCCTCTGTACGTGCATATGGGGCTTGTTTATACGCTCGCCACACGTTTGACAGCTCTACAGAGGACAATCTCATTTCTTGCCGAAATAAATTGGCTCCAATCAAAAGGGTCACTCGTCCACGACTTCACTTGTTAGCCACACTACTAGGAGCTCGCTTACTTCAATGCTTTTGTAGAGAAACGAATATGAATTCTCACACGGCCATACTATGGAGTAATTCTATTGTAGTTTTAAACTGAGTAAAGGGAAATCCGAAGCGCTGGAAAACATTCGTTTGTAACAGGACAACGGAAATTATTCGTAACTTTTTGAGAAATATAAAGGAGCCTTTATTCAAGCAATTAATTACAATTAAACAAATAATTCTTCATAATGTATAAGAAATAATTATTTTGTAATATTCGTCATTAGAAATAAAAATAGTTACCCAATTTTCAAGAATATTTTTCTTTAAAACAAATATTAATTCAAAGCATTTCAAAAGTATAAATTAAAATTAACTAAAAACTGCATTCAAAAACTATTGCTCCCACCTATTGAGAATCGAAATGCTGGTCTTAATAACAATAGTTTCTAATTGATCACATGTAAGAGATATTGATGCACTTCAGTCAACATTTCATTTATTTAAATTATATCCAAACAAGAAAAGAAAGGATAAAAATATGATATAAAGGAAAATAAATACTCTCCATTAAAATCAAACTAAGAAACACCAACTTCATTGCACTAAATCAATTATCAAGTTGAGTGAATTAAAAGCATCCTTATAATGGATCATGAAGGGAGTGATACAATAAATTACTAGGAAAATTTAAATACCAGTAACCGTAACTGTTTCATCTGAAGTCGATCAGTCATCAATTGAAGGAAGAATAACTTCTGAGTTTTATATCAGGAAATATGCTCAATTCAAAAAGGTAAACTCATATAGTAATTTTAAAAACAAATTTTTCTGCCTCTGAATGAAAATTATAACTAGACGACAGAAATTTCATTTTTGAACAAAAAACCATTTCTGTAATTAAGTTAATTTGTGCATCCTCTTGTGATGGCATTCACTGTAGCTCTTGAATGTTTTTCTACAAACGATGCACTTAAAAGGTCTTTTTCCGGTATGGATCCCGACATGCACTGTCAGAGCATAATTGTGAGCAAAAACTGTCTTCTACACAAAACACATAAACGGATACTCGCCTTTGAGATTTCGTTAATGGTGTAGTCCATTTTCTAGATCTCATTTGCTAAAGTAGTTATTTTTTAAAAAAATTAGAGCTTTTGTAAATGCAATGGCAACATATTATTAAAAGCTGTTTTTTTTAAAAAAAATGCTCTTGCAGATAATAACATTTTTAATTTTCACGTACGGATTTTTGTTCACGCCAAAACCCTCATACCAAAAAAACATGTTCTGAACTGATAAGAAAACAAACGCTGATTTCAAGAGTATTCATAAAAAATTATTTTCATGTCTTTTTTAAAAAAATTTCCATGTCTTTACTTAAACATTCCATATCAACATTACCGAATTTGAAAATAATTTCCTAAGTCAAAAGCATTCTATACTTATACGAGTCAAAAAATTTGTAAATGCAACATATTTTCATGATAAATGCTAACAAACCAACCAATATATTTTATTTGAGGTCTTTATAATAAAAATTAATAACTACTTAATGATTAGGTCTAGGCATCCTAAATTTTCTCGAGGGGATGAATTAACAATTGAAAATGCAAAAATAGAAGATTTTAGTTAAATGTAATTTTTCTCGGACATTTTGAAAGTAAATATTTTGTTTGACGGGAGAATAAGATAATTAAAATCACTGGACAAATGAAAGCTATAAAAATTTAAACAGAATATTTTGTTTATTGCCTTTCAAAAAAATAAAAGCAAAGCAAAATAAAAAAAAAATCATACAGTCTTTGATTAAATAAATTAACGATGAAAATAAAAACTAGTTTCCCTTTTAATACGAAACACTGATTTTAATAAGGCTAAAAAACTATTTCATTTTATACGCTTGTTCATTTGTAATCTGAAAGTAAGAAAAATTCAGTTAAACTGAAAAATTCTGATTTCGAATTGTTCAAATAGTTCATTCATCAATAAATTCTGCAAAGAGCAATTTCTTTATACTTAACATCCATTTTTTTTTGTATCAATTGTCGAGAGGGGATCGATTTGTTTAGCTAGAACTAATGATTCCCAAAGACTCCGATTAATATTTCTTGTAACGTTATCTCTACGCTTTTCCAGCAAAATATGTTATTAATCACAAATTTCATTTAACTTCTATTACTATATTAGAAGCCTTCTCCATTCCATTTTTGATTTAGGTATTTTCTTCGTTTTTCGGTCTATACTTGTACACATCTAATTATCACAAGATGGAATGAATTTAATGAAAAGATTAAACTGAATTTTTTTCCACTATTGCTTTATTTGAAGTCAAACCCAAATTATAAAAATTACAACATTTCAAAAATTAGATTTAAAGTATATTTTACATTGATAAATAATCAACATTTAAAAATGAGACTAACTATCTCTTTTTGATAATTATTAATGAAAAATAAACTTGACTTAAATATTAGAACCAACAATAAAAACAAAATTATTTTCATTTAATGAATGATATATAATGCTTTAAAACAAGCTTACAATACTTTTTTAAAGATCTGATTAAAAATTAAGAATAGATGTCACAAAGCTGTTATTAAAAAAGGCAAGATTTAATTTTGTGAAGATAAAACAATCAGTTTCTTGCTGTAATATTTTTTAAAGTTTATAATTGCAAAAAAAATCTAACATTTTGGTTATTTTCTTCAACTGAAATACTAATAAATGTTTCAAAAACATTCCTTTAGGAAACACATTCGTTTCTTTCCAATAAATATGGTTTTAAGATTATTTTCTTTAATAAAAATGATCCAAAACCGTTTCTAAAAGAGGAAAAAATAACACAGAGACAATGCATATATATATGCGTAGTATAAAAATATTTATTACAGCTTTCACAAAACACATTAAAAATATCGTCTATGTATTGTTAAAAAAAATCTTTTTGAAATTTGTCAATATAGTTGAAACCAATTTTTAGTTTCTTCTAACGTTCCACACTGGTATACAAATATTATTTGATTAATGAAAAAAAATTAAAAAAGAATTTTAATTAGAAGTATCATTTATCATAAAGCATTATACCACCTGAAATTAAATTGTTACACAATATTAAGAATTAACTATGGCTTTTGATCGATCGTCAGTAAATTTGAACCCGTAGCTATCGGTGTTATTACTAAAAAAGTATATGCTATTTAAAAACAATTTGATAAAATATTTGAATAAGCCAGAAAAGCAATTAGGAATATTATTGTTTTTAGAATTACTTGATACTGATGTAAAACTAAGAGAATGAAGATATTTTCTTCATTGTCCAAGATATGAACAAGCATATATATTAACAAGTTTCAATACTGGAACATTTCAAATATTAGATATAATAATATTAAAAAATTAAAATAAAGGAAGTCATAATTGAGTTTTAAAAAATTCATTTCGATGGAGAAGTGAAGCAACTTCATACCAGTGTAAAAGGAATAATTCTGTAACTTGATCATTGATGTCCATCATGCATTTTTCTGAGATGCACGTTGCAATTGCCTCTTTGCGTGAACCCTTTTCCACAAACGGGGCATTTATAAGGTTTATCTCCAGTATGAGTCAGAATGTGGCTCCTAAGAGTAGAGGCCTGAGCAAATGCTTTTTAACATCTATCGCACACATAGGGCTTTTCCCCCGTGTGAGTCCGACAATGACTCTGGAGGTCTCCTTTCCGAGGAAAATCTTTTCCGCACGTATCACACACAAAGGGCTTTTCGCCAGTGTGTATTCTGTAATGTCGATTGAATTGTCCTTTATCTAAAAATAGTTTTTTACAAATTCTGCACTGGAATGGCTTGTTGCCAGGATGTAATCGATAGTGATTTTCAACCTTACATTCCCTTTCAAAAAGTTTTGAGCAGATATCGCATAGGAATTTTGTCTTATGGTATCGCATTCTTGAAAGTCCTGCTACTGCAATGTCGTCTTTCATGGAAGAGATAAAATCTTCTTCGTTGGCAGCCATTTTGTCGCATTCTCTGGAATCATCTGCAGAAATATCTGTTGTAATATGCTCATTTTGAAATTCTTTTGAATTCTCGATAGTGTTAACATTCGGTTCCTCATTTCCTAGTGAAAAATCAGAATTAAAAAGAGAATTCTTATTTTTTGTAACATTTTTGTTTACGGAAAGAATTCTTCTCACAACAAAATCTAAGGAATCCAGAAAAAATTCTTTATCATGATTAAAAGATCTCCATTTATTTTTTTCTAGGGACATTCTTCATTTAACAGAATTTTTTTTCGAATAAGTTTGGAGGTTTTCATTCACACCTCTTTCGTGGATAGAGAGATCCAATATTAATTCTTATATTCCTACAAACTGACCAAGAGTCTCTTACTGAATTGTAATCGTTTTCAGTTTTAATCTTCCGGTGAAGCCCTTACTGATGCATTTTCATCTTTCGCCTCAGCGTCCACCATTCATTTTACATCTGTGCGCTGTTCGAATTTGTCTTCAATTTCCGTTTTCTCCTTGAGTCAGGCACTTATAAAACGTCCTCACCATTTTAATTTAGCAATGCATCCATTAAGGCAAAATTTTGATTGTCATTTAGTCAAACTTCCGATTGCAAATTCACATAAATGTCATTCCAATTATATTTAATTGTAACTTAATCGTAATAATTCTTTTCATCTATTTTGTCTGATTCTTTTAGTTGTCGTAATATATACACATTCTAATCGTCCATATCCGGTCACTCTTATATTAACGTTCAGTTTTAAAAATTAAATTTCTTGTAACATATACAGGAAATACCTAATAGTTTGAGGGAATCGATATTTGAGTTTCTGAGCTATTTATTGCTCTAGACGTGATTGTTGATGCCATAAAATTCCTAGAATTGATATGATTAAAGTAGATTTAATCTATTACCAAAATATATTTTGATTTGATTCATAAATAGCATGGTAGAGCTTTTTCTCGAAAGAAAACCATCTGTATAAGATTCTAATGTCTTTCCAGCGTATCGAATTTAAAACACGCTTTCTTTTATTTAAGCTGTTAGCTATCTTATTTTATTTTAATAAATGATATGAGTCGGAAATAGCAATATCTTCCTGAAATCAAAACTTTGGAATAGATTTCGATTAGAAATTATTGATATAGTCTATTTATTACTTTTTTAAATACTAATTATATTGCTCCTCCAAATCTTCCTCTGTAATTTTAGGTTGAATTTTCCTTTTACATTTTTCTTTAACTCTTCTTTAAACGTATACGAAATATTTTAGATTCTGAAAAAATTTGAAAAAACTGTATTAACATCAAATGCCATCCACTATAAGTTTTTAAAAAGTTACTTGTACTTGATGGGATGAATAAAAAATATTTTATTAACGATTGAAAATTTGAGCTATATATATATAGAAAGGGTTTGAGCTAACAACAGAAGTAAAATTAACAATATCAAATCAAATATTAGAGAATATATGAAATATTTTTAAGTGAATTTCCTGTAATGAAAATTAGTATGAGATGTCTCTTATGAAAGCCTGCTCCAAAACAGGCTCAGCTTTCTCGATCAGCAAATGCGTCAATTTACTTTTATGTTTACCTTATTTTTCACTTATGAAACCTTTTTTTTAACTTTTTTTAATCCCATTTTGAATTTAGTTTCGTTTTGTAATGCATTTTCTGGAATCTTCAAAACAAAGTAAAGCAAAACAAACAAATCCTGCATCTGAAAATGACAGTAACAACTGGATTTAGAAAGTAAAGCATTTTCAGATATTTATATTTCAGATTTGATATGCGTTATTATATATGCTCGTTTATGTTGTTTGCATGCCAGAAATTGTCTATATACTTTCAGTTTTACTTCAAAATTAAATAATTCTAAAAGAATATGATATTCTAATTTACTATCTAGTTTATTGAAAGATTTTAATAGTGATATTCAGGAGAACTTATGCTTTTCCTAATAATAGTACCGATTGCAACGTGTTCAAATGGACGTATAATCGATGAACAACTGTAATAACAAACTGTAACGCCTTGATTTTGTGTTGGTATCATACTTTATAAGACGGGCTACTTCATTGTAAAATTCTTTTTTTAATTTGATAGAGTATTTTTAATAACGATATGAACTGATAAGAAAATATTAATAAATTAGCGGATACGGGTAGTGAATAAACTATCTTTAGATCAAATAATAATATAGCTTTCACAAACTCTCGATTAGTTAATAATGCTGATTAGTTTCCATCAAATCCATCATTGATATTGCTTGATGTATCTAAATATTAGTCTTCTGACTTTTAGTCTTTTTTACTATCTAGAAGGATTAGTTATAATTCCTAGTTGAAATGCTTTTGTTTGAATTTAAGCCATTGGGGTTTTATAATAGAATGGATCTCCCTAAATTTCTTCTGATTCTCTTAGGGTTCTAATTATTTCTGTTTAGAATGAGAGGTTTGCATGTTTTTTTGGTCAAATGTTCCTCCGTGATACTTAAATGAGTAAAATTCTCGTCGAAGTTTGGAACACTTGAACACTAGAACACTTATGAAGACTTGTGCTCCTCTTTCTTTAAGTGTATCTACTCCTCATGATAGTTGGATTTTTTCGTTTTGCATTGGGTCGAATACTGGCCGAAATTATCCGAAACACCACTTTGTATTTTCCTTTGACCCGTCTCTTGTTTCATACATCTCAAATAGTTCACCTTATTTACTTGCTTGAAATTAAAATGAATTATTCAATATAAATAAAAGTTAAGTGATTAAAACTAAACCCAATTAACAAACTATCCAATGTGGGTCAAAGCCAACATCGTTCTTATTTGCTTTCTTGATCAAGGACCCTGGGATACAAAGTACATTTCCCGGTAGGATGGTTATCCTAACACGAAAACTCCAGTATTTAGTTCCCAAGCATGCTTGGTTTAAAAAAATTAAAGAATTTCACTCAAATTAATGCTTACATGCTTACAAATTACTTAATACATGCTTACAAATTAATTCTTACTAATGCTTTAAGAAAGAGTTTCCCTTTTAAGCTAGCCATAGAACCCATGTTCAATAATAAAACGGTTATAAAAAGGGTGATGATAAAATTGGGTTTCTTTGCACTATAAGATTTTCAATGGTCGACATTTTTAATATTTATTTGCAGACAGTAAAATACTGACAAAATACGGGACGAAAATGCATTTTTTAATTAGGTGATTTAGTTGATTCAAAATACTTTAATGAAGATTAAATTTGGCAACCAAGTATATTTGAGTGAAATACCCTTTATTGATTCAGGTCTAAAACTGAAACCACACAGTATGTAAATATTACGCAGGCAAAGATAGAAGGCATTTAAAAGGGAATGTTATTCACAATTATCGAAAATATTATACTTATAAAATATAATTATCATCTCTTAATCTTGCAATTTATATATATTTCGATAATATTTGAAACAACGTCACCAGTTAACGTGTTCAAAGATTTGAGCCTATTTTAACCAAACGTCTACAATATCGAATGTCTATATGCTTACATCAGTATTTTACTGCTTTTTGCTGTAAAAGGGGGGAGAAAAAATTTGACTGCGATGTAGAAGAACGTATATGTGATGAAAGTTTTAGTTCTAAAGAGATAAAATAAATTTCTACTGTTTGGTTTCCTTATTTAGTTTCATGCTTATTTGCTGAAATATTATAGCTATTATATAAAAATTCATATTATGGTGTTTTTATAAGCAGATGAGTCAAAAAAGAATTGTTTTATTATGAAAGAATAACACTTCACATAACATTCTTGAGTATTATTGATAATTTGATTGCCTTAAAATCTTTAATGCTAAGAGTTTTGCATTACGGAAGACACAGATTTGGTTTCAAAGTCGTTCCATTTAAATTGACAAGATGTGCTATTCACAGAGTGTTTCTAAATTTATAGTACAAGTAAAAAGATAATGCAGAGAAAAAGGCTGCGAATAATATTCACGTAGGAAACCATTTCATGTTCGATTTGTTTTACTATAAATGGAGCAAATCTCAATTGAACTGTAGAAAGATGCTTAATTTCTAGCTTTTTCTGTAGTCTCATTGAAAAAATATTTCAAAAACTTAAGAACCAGCAAGAGAGAGTTTCAAAAGAAATTAAATAATTCAATTACACATGGAATTTTTTAACATTTATTTTCTTTCAATAAAGACAAAGGAATTTTCATAATCTGTATAGTTTAATACAATTCTTCGCAATCCAAAACGCATATCTTCACATGAACTATTTCTTATCATTATCGGCATTGGAAAATCAGATTTTATTTTTGTTTGGAATATATTATTTGAAAATTGTTATGGAATTAAATGATGGTAAATGTTCATGCTTTGTATGCCACACAAATTGAATAGAGTGATATTATATATGCTGACTGAAAACCTTCCATTGATATATTAATTCAACATTTATTCATGAATTTAACCAACTTTTGTATAGAAAACATTTCTTGATTTGAGCAGATCCTTTTCTTTTACATTTTTCTCAATATAAGCCGAGACCATTTATTCTTGAAAGACATTCATAATCTCTCCGATTTCGAGTTTTAGTCTCACTTGCTTTTGGTCATTTCATTTCAAAATAAAGAAGGAACTGATTTGCAGAATTACCATAAAATTAACCCTTTGCTCTCAGACAAATAATTAGATGCAAAAGTAATCACCTAATTCAAAGATTTGTTAATTACTATGAAAAATAAATATACATAATTCTTTTAATTCGAATTTATTTGAAAAATCAGTTTACAACTCTTAACCATTATAAAGGCGTTTTTAACAATTAAATTTGAAAAATGAATTAAAAAAAACGTCAAAACGACGCTCCATCTTGAATGGTGCGCCAGAGTCACCATCGAAGTGCAAATGGTTAATTAGATAAAAACTTTTATATTAGCACGGAATTCAAATAAACTGAATACTCCATTTTAATAACATTCTTGCGCAGCCCTTATATTCTCACCTATTCAGATGTGAATTGCTTTTGTGCATTCATTTTTCAATGACGAAATCATTGCATCCACTTCATGTTACCCTTCTTTCAGCTGGTAAATTCTTTACAGGTATGTGTGCAGTACATCTCGATGGGATTAATGAAATTCTCGACGAACTTACTTGCATTTTGTGTATTATTTTCAAGACTTGTAAAGGAATAGAAAATGTTCTTTAAAACCTTTGGGAGGATGATAATTTTATTTCTAAACATACATAAATTCGGGGAAAAAATTTTGTTTTTGAACCTCTCTTCAAAACTTATATGTAGAACTTATAGTTAGTATTAGATGGCTAAAGGTCATGATTCCGAAGAATCAAATTTTTTAATGACACTTCAAAATCAGAAATTTTCCATTTTTTTACTTTATTCACCAATATAACATTTAATTGATCGTTTTTGTCTTATTAGATATTATTTAATGACATTTTTAAATGTAACTTATTTATAATATTTATTTCTAAGCATATTTAACCGTAACTACTGATATGAATTTCTTTTCGAATAGGGAGACATGGAGTCAAAATAACTCATTTCCGATTTTTTATATCTCTCTTTAGTAAATAGAGTAAATAGCATTGAAATTTATTTTCGAAAAGCAATACATTTCGGAAATCAAACAGTTAATTTTTTTAAAACTGCTTATATTAAAATGCTAAATGTTATTATATTAAATGTTGTAAATATTTTATAAGTAAAAAACTAAACAATATTTTATTGAGCATTCAATACTTTTATATATTAATTACAGCAGTGCACGACTTTTAATGAATATCAGAATTTAGCAAACAAAAATAAAGAATACAATATTTTAAAATGTGATTTTAAAGATATATCAATTTTTTTTATTATTCAAATTAGCAGTTTCGAAAACATGGAATCAATGACTCCATAAGTATCAACAAAATTATAAAAAAGGATAACTCTATAATGAGCTAAATATGAATGCTCATAACTCTATTATGAGCATCCATATTTAGATTAATGCTTTATGAATACTGGAAGAACAGCTTGTAGGTACCGAGTAGATGAAATTATTAAAGTACAAAACATCAGTTGATGACCAGAGATAATTGGCAAAGATAAATATTTTTAAATCCCTTATCAAGTTGCGGGTTAGAACATTAGAATTTTTAAAATATAATAATGAATAGAATTTCCACATTTTTTCTTTCTAATATAATTCATCACAAGAACTTATTTTATTGCTACTTCCAAAAAAAAATTAAAAATTTTCTGATTGAAATTTGCAGTGAATTATATATTTAATATAATAAAGAGATATAGTTTAAGAAATAATTTTTTAAATATTTATTGCTACAAATATTGTATCGATATCTAATATATTTATGAAAAAGAACAATAAATTCATTTTAATAATTAAATTCAATTTTTGCACTCAAGTGTTTAATTAGTAATCTACTTAATCTATTACTAGTATTAACATTCCAAGTTTTTTTAACCATCTTCTTATCGTAAATACGACTTAAACCCTTTTCATGATTATATTTCAAAGGAAAGAAAATTCGATTTTAAACAGTTTATTTCAAATTTTATTAAAATTATAATATTTTAATTTCAATGTAAATATGGATCAAATACTAGAAATGTGATTTTATTGCCGAAGTTTAAAAAAAAATAACTAAGATTCTTTTATTATATGACGACTTATATATTTTATTTTGGGAACACATTCAAAATAAAACTAAAATCAAATGAAATTTTAAAATTGCTTAATTTGCAGTTTTGAAGATCCTAAAAAGGATAATATATACTGTGTGATTTAAAAAGATACTTGATAATTACGAAGGAAGGATTTTGATTTTCTTCAGAGGGGTTCAAATTATCCGAATTACATCTATTCTTCAAGATTATTAGGAAATCCATTTACGAACAGAATTCATAAACTCGAATATTCACAATTTGAATCAATCTTGATTTTATGATTTCATTTCTGAAGGATAAAAGAAGTGATTTGAATCAGTAGAAATAAAAGCAATAAGGGTTTTCTATTTCATTTGAAATGGATTCAAATAATGTGAATAATGTTTCCCTTCTATATTCATCACTTTCAAGGTATAAGAAATAAATTATTTTTGCAGCTTTTTTGTGTTATATTTTCCTTGAAATAATGTTTATGCTTTAAAACCTTAAAGAAAGGTACGAATTTAATGAGAAAGAAAATTCTTTTACCAGAAATTTAAAAAGAGTTATTTCCTAATGTCCTAGTGTACTTTTACCCTTGTCTGAGTGACCATAAAAGAAAAGAATCATTTATATCTTTAAAATAAAACTTAAATTTAAAACAGTATAAATATAAAAATTCCAGGTATCAATACAAATATTTTCTTTGCATTTTGGCAATAGAAATTTAAACCAAATTATAAAATATTTGAATATAGCATTCTTTCGTGCGTTAAATTCCATATTAGTTGAACAAAGATAATTTACCGATGTTATATCTTAAAATTTTTATAGCAAAAATACAATAGTTGAAATTGCTAAATTTTATTTTCTAAATATATGCTAAATAATACGCCATTTTCAAATTTCTTGTTTTACCTCTGTCACAAAAATTTACATATTTTTGTGAGCTGAAGTGAAAAGAAAAGAACCATTAATTCATCTCAAATAAGAAAACATTGAAATTGAAGAGATTCTCGTTAAAGAATGCAGGAGCTGAGGTGTTTGAATTGCAACGAGATATTTAATACTCAAGAAGCACATCACTGTTTAAAAAGCCCATGGATGCAGAGAAATGAGGATGCAAACGCAGTGTTGCAAGATATTGAAGATGGGGTAGACATGTGTGAAAATGAGTTTTTCTCTTTGGCTACCGAGCAATTACCTGAATCGCCATCTGTTTGCACTGGAATACTTAATCGAATTTCTGATCCTTTCACAGATTCCAGATTGTCGGAAACATCGAATCTTGGAACTGTTCAACCTACTTCTCCCTGTTTGGAAAAACCTCAAACTTACGAAAAAAACTTTAGGAGTGACGTCCATGCAGTTCCTGGTCCTTCCCATTCGCCCTTATATGATAGGAAAGAAAGTATTAGACTTCAAGAATTTGAACCCAATTTTTTAAAAAGGCATAAGAAAATTCACGACGGAGAAAAACCACACAAATGTGAAATTTGTGGAAAATCGTTTCTTTACGAGTCTCATTTACTGACACACAAACGCCGTCATACGGGTGAGAAACCGTTCACCTGCGGTGTTTGCGCGAAAAATTTCAAACAAAAATGTCATTTAAATAGACATATGACAATTCATTTTAGGAATAAAATTTCATGTGAATTATGTGGAGAATCATTTGAAGGAGTGAATTCTTTAAAGATTCATGCTCGCAAACACACGGAAGAAGCAATGTATGAATGCGACATCTGCGGAAAACCATTTCTGCATCAAGGAAGCTTACGAAGACATGAGAAGGTTCATGATCAGAAGTGAAAGAACAATCTATGAAAATATCGCTAAAGAAACATTGTGCACGATTTTAACGAAATATACGATTTTTTTCTATGACCTCTTTACTCCAAAAGCTTTCTATGATTCATCTGAAAGACCCTTTTCATTTTTTATTGAAGTTTTAAATTAGAGAAAGTTTGACATTTTTCTCCTTTGACGAATATGAATTCAAATTCGTAGAATTTTTTTCCTCATTATTTGGTTCTAATATTTGGTGTATTTTTTTTACCAGTTTTAATACTTTTTATTGAAGACATATAAAAATTGGCATTTCAGTCTGCATTAGAAAATCCTGTAATATATCATTAAATCTTACGAATCAGCTCAGGTAACTATCTTGTTTCCATTGGATATAATTTATTTGAATCTAGTCATTTATCGATTCATTTATCTTTTTATTGACGTATCCGTGACGTTCTTTTATTTCGAATGATAATTATGAATAAAAGATATTGAAATATTTTATTGATTATTAATCTCAATTCCTTAAAACATTTACATAGAAATGTCATTTTGAATTTTGTATATTTATAAAAAAATTAAAATCTGCATTGAATTCAAAGAATAATGAATGTTTGAATATTAAAATATTTTATTTATAATTATTTTATACATGTCTGCTCAGGTGATTTAATTACCGATAAACTTTTGATGGTAATTTAATTACAGTTAAATTTCTTAGATATGACATCATGCCTATGATTCCTCCGAACTCTGTCATTCTAAAATTAAGGCTTTGTTTTTTTATCATTTTAAATTTTATTAAATGCTTTTTAGTATTCGATCGACCTTTCCTTTAAGAAAAGCTAGATTGAAAACTCGCATTCCTTTAAGATTGGAAATTTGAACAAGATATATGAGTAAGGGGATAGTGTTAAATAATAGTAAGAACTAAAGAAAAAAAATCTATTTAAATACTATTTCATTCTTATTTTTCTGCAATAGTTTATATTAAGTAATCTAAGAGAATAAATTTATCATAATTTCTTTTATGAGTTTATGATAACTATGAAAGATTCGTAAAAATACTAAAACTGTCGGTCAAATTAATTGTAAATAAAAGCATTTTTTTAAAACTTCTTTTTATAGAATGCGTTCATATAACCAAATATTAAGAAAATTAATTTTTAATACATATTAATATACTTTTCTTAAAAAATTAAATCGCCAGTTTTATTGTTTGTATTTAAACAAATTTCATATTAGTTTCTATTTGCTTTATTTATTTTATTTCTTTTTCTTTCATTCACTACAAATGGGATTATAACCAGCAAATCCCATTTAGGGAAAGTAGAAATAGCAGCTTCATATCTAACTGTGGAAGATGTGATGTCATTTTCGCATTATAATTAATGATAATAATAATAATATTTTTTAGTGCAATCAATTAAAAATAACTGCTTTTAGAATGTTTTAATTCTCACAATTTCAAGTCTAAGAAATAATTTATGGACATTTCAAGTAATGACTTTTTTTAATAGAACTTCTATTTTCAAATTTTTCCTCAAAATATAAAAATAATGTATAGATTCATATACATCTACACGTAGTATGAAATGATTTTTTCTAAAACTATGTTTGTAAAAGACAACTTAAAATATTCTTAAGTGATATTAGATATTTGTATCATTTCGCCGGGTATTTATTGGAGAATGTATTAGTGCATTGAAGTTTTACCAAATTAAAAACAAAGAATTTTATAATTGCAATTTTAATAATTTAGCTTCTACGGTTTTCTCATGTGTGAAGCAGCAGTATCTGTCCTTTGCACTTATCCGTGCATTTGCGAAAAACAGAGTTTCTGTAATAAATTTTAGTTCAAAGTACGTAATGCTATTTCTCTGCTATATAAACAGAGTTTATAGATTATGAGAATAAATGTGTAGAATTCAACTGAATATTTTGTCTTTCTTTAATACAAAACATAAAGATTGGGTTATACAGGAAAACGCTATTAAAATAATAAATATTAACTATTTAAAAATATTACATTTTTCATTGGTTATTATACTTTTTGCCTCAAAAGCTGAAAATTAAAAGGGTGCGATATAAATTTCGAAATAAAAACCACGTTAACTTTCTATATTCACAATCAGAACAATTCAAGCTACATAAAGATATTCTTTCTAAAGAGATACTGGGAATTCCTCATACAATTAAAAATGATAAATAAATAATGAATCTAAGTTTCAATACCAAATTGATTAGCCAATTTTGTCTTCGAGATTGAAGGCTAATGAATTGCAAACCTGGTTCCTCTGAGAAACAGTAGTTCAGATACCTGTTAAGCTCTTAGTAACCCTTATCTATTGTCATTCATATTTTACGGAAATTCCGGAAATGAGATGCAATTTCGAGGGGCATCCTCGTCTTCAGGCATTGTTTATGTTGATGAAGCCCTTCTTAAAATAAGGTGTTGCTTCAAAAGTAACTGTAATACATTTGAATTAGGATAAATTAAAATAAATTCTCGTCTTCCCTGCTATTTATTCTGTTTCATTTTTGCTTCTTTTTTTTTCCTTACTCTCGATTTTCCGAACTCTCGGGGTTTTTTTCCTTACTCTCACAAAAGTAAGGGGTTATAACACTATGCTTGATGCGTGATAATGCTGAATTTTTATTTACCTCTTATATTTCCAAATAAATGTTTCCATTCAAAAGGAACATACCTTGCTTACCCGGGCAAAAAAAACCCCAGATAGATTATTTGCAAGGAGTCTTTTTTTACGAAATAATTTTTAATATTTCAATTTTCCAACTTCTTCATCTTTCTGTTAAAATACAGTTTCAAATCTACCGTAAGGATTCACAACAAACTAATTTTTTACAGTATTGCTAATTACACAACTTTTTGTAGTAGATGTGCATTTTTTGTTATTACATAATAAGAGAAAAGAATGAATTTGGGTTTTTTATCTAACAAATTAGGAAGACTGTTTTAATTTTTTTTCTTTTATAAATGGAATTTCATTTTTTTAAAAAAAATGTATTTTAAAGATTTGTTTTTAAATACCAGATATGATTTACTAATTCTTCTCATAGCTAGAGCAAAATTGCTAATTGCTTCCAGTTAAATTCAGTTACATTTAGCCATTTGACGATTTTCGACGAGCATAGCTTGTCTTACGTTGACTTCATTCAACCGGAGTAATAAGTAGTGACAATTTGCAATTAGAATTGCAATTGTGTTAAAAACTCAAACAAATTCGTAAATTTCGATGTTTAAAATATTTTGAAGTCAATTCGAAGGCAAAGGAGTCAATAAAATATTATTAATAATTATGATAAAAATTCCATAAATAATAAAAATTGTTTTTCCTATATATATCACTGCTAAACATTACAGAAAATTAAAATTATATATATATATATATATATATATATATATATATATATAT
>JAOUZG010030867.1:349801-373428 GCA_026289955.1 Argiope argentata | reverse complement strand
ATATATATATATATATATATATATATATAGATAGATAGATAGATAGATAGATAGATAGATAGATAGATAGATAGATAGATAGATAGATAGAAAACAGAAGTAAAAATAAGAAATAAAAAATACAATAGTGAAAAAGAAAAATTCTAAAGAAGTCAAAAACTCAAAAAAAGGAAGAAATCCGGACTGATGATCCGGTCTGAAAATCATAAAAAAAGAAAGCTTTAAAGAGGAAACAGATAATCCCATTTATTGCATTTTAAAATAGTAAAAGTAAAGCAAATTGCAAAAGCATTCAATCTTCTATTATACATTCTTATGAGGAAAATAAAAAGTTGGCATTGAAGTTTTTACATTAAATGCTAAAGACTGCTTTTAATAAAACTGATCAATTTATTTCAATTCATACACATGTTAATTTACCATCTGGAATTAAGAAAAAAATCAATTAAAATGATCGTTGTATTCAAACATGTCATTGATTAGTATATCCAGCAAACACCATCTTTATTTTGCTTAACTTCCAGTTTTATGTATGAATTGCTGTCAGTGACATTTATTTGGTTGGCTAGAATTAATGACTACCAAAAGAATTCAATTTACTATTTCTTCAAACTTTATCTGTAAGCCTCTTACCTGCAAAATACTTTATTAATCATTTTGTTAGACATGTAACATATTTCTGTATCAGATGTCATTCTCCTATTTGTTCCAGGCTTTATGAATTTTTCTCATTTTTAGTCTATATATTTTTACATCCAATTATCACAGAAAGAAAGAATTTAAAAACAAACGGTCACATGGAAAATCTTTGGCCACTGCTGCTTCATTTGAAGTCAAAGCCGAATTATAAAAAAATAACATTGTAAAAATTTAATGAAAAGTTTAATTTATGCTGATAACCACTCAACATTTAAAAATGAACAAGCGAATCTCGTTTTGATAATTATCAAGGAAAAATAAATTTGACTGAAATATTCGGGCCAACAATAAAAGCGAATAAATTTCTATTTCATGAATGAAACGTAAGGCTTCAAAGTGAGCTTAAAATATTTTTTTAAGAATTGATTAAAAATTAGGAAAACTATGTGACGAAAGCTATTATGATTAAAACGAGGAATACTTACTTTTGTGATGATGTAAAAAACTGTAATATTTAAAAAAATTATTAATGTAAAAAATTCTAAAATTTTGTTTATTTGTTCTTTCACTCAAGTTCTGATAAATGTTTCAAAGACATGCCTCCAGGAAACACATTCTCCTCTATCCAATTAAACTTGTATGAAGAGTATTTTATTAATGATAATGACCTCAATGTACTTCTACAGAAGGGTAAAAAATAACAGAGACATTGCACTCATTTATGTAATAAAAATATTTATTACAGCGTTCACAACACATATTAATAATATCAAGCAAATGTATATAAAAAAGAAATCATTATGAAATTTGTAAATACACTTAAAACAGATTTTCAGTTAGCCCTAACTTTCCACACTGGTATAAAAATATTATTTACTTTAAAAACATCAAATTAAAATGAATTTTAACTAAAAGTAACATTTATTATAAAGAATAATACATATTGAATATTAATGCGTTACAGTAATTTATTAAGGTTTTTGATCGATCGTAAGCCCATTCCAACACATTTCTATAAGTGCTATTATTAATATAAAATTAAGATATGATTAAAGTTTCTGCTAAAATCTTTCAATAAACGAGAAATGAAGTTAGAAATATCACCGTTTTTTAGAAATATTTATCTTTGATGTAAAATTGAAACAATAAAGATATTTTCTTGAATTAAAGGGATCTACACAAGCATATATAAGCACTGGAACTTTTATATAAAAGCGAATAATGTTTATAATCATATTTATAGATATAAACACATTACATTAAAAATCTTGTAACTCTCTCCCATTTTTCATCAAGTAAAATTCCAAAGCTTGTTGATCAGATCTAAAAAAAGATAAAATTGGACGTGCGTAAACTTTGTCAAATTTATAAAATCGATCCGAAAATTTTAAAAATAAAAAGGCAATAATAGAGGTAAAAATATTTTAGTTCAATAGAGAATGTGAAGCAGTTTCATACTAAGGTAAAGTAATTAATTCTGTAATTTTCTCATTGATTTCCATCATGGTTTTCTCTGCGATGTCTGTTGCAGCCGTCTCTCCTCGTGAACCCTTTTTCACAAACTGGACATTTGTAAGGTTTTTCACCAGTATGAGTCCGAATGTGGTTCCTAAGAGTAGAGGCCTGAGTAAATGCTCTTGGACATATATCACACACAAAGGGCTTTTCGCCAGTGTGTATTCTGTAATGTTCGTTGAAGTTTCCTTTATGAGAAAATAATTGTTTACAAATTCTGCACTCGAATAGTTTGTCGTCAGGATGTAATCGATAATGATTTTTAACATTACATTCGGATTCAAAGCAATTAGAGCAGATATCGCAAAGGAATTTTTTCTTATGGGGTCGCATTCTTGAAGGTACTGCTACTGTAATGTCATCTTTCCTAGAAGAGATTGATTCTTCCTCATTGGCAGCTATTTCGTTGCCTTTACTGGAATCTTCGGCAGAAGTTTCAGTTGTATTATTCTCGTAATTTAGATTCCTTTGAGTTTCAATTGCGCTATTTCTCAGTTCTATAGGTCCGTGTGGAAACTCGGAATTCAATACAGAATTATAGTTTTCAGTTAACTTTTTGTATACTGAAAGAGTTCTTTTTACAACCCCATCCAGGGAATTCAGAAAAAAATCTTTATCATAATTAAAAGATTTCCATTTGCTCTCTTCTTGAGGCATTCCGCTTTCGTCATAAAATTTCTCAGGGGATATGTTTGACTCACTGCTCTTTTGCTCATAGGGAGATCCAATGTTAATTGTTTTCGTACAGACTGATTGAGATTCTCTTTCAGAATTACAGTTGCTTTCAACATTTTCCAGAGAAACGTTAATCGATGCATTTTCACTATTATCTGTGCTCACTATTGATGTTCCATGCGGATTTTTCCTTTTTGCACTTTTTGACCTTGGGTTTAGTTTCCGTTTTCTCCTTGAAACAGACACTCGCGAGACTTTTTCAACTTGTTCATTTAGCGAGGCATCCATTAGCGCAGAATTCTTACCATCATTTTTGTGAACTTCTGGATTCAGAATATCATCCATGTCACTCGAATTTTCTTTAATTATATCGTTTGAGGAATCTTTCTTTTTATCCATTTCGTCTGATTCTTCCAGTAGTGGCAATATATAGACTTTCTCTTCGTCCTTATAAAAGAAGCAGGAATGATTCTCCCCATAAAGTACCGTTCTATCGCATGAATGACAGAAAAACCGCGCCATTAGTATATTAACACTTAATTTTAAAAATTACGTATCCTGAAACGAGTACAGAAGATGGCTAATAGTTTGACGGAATCAAGATTTGAGTTTCTCAGCTATTTCATTTTATAGGCGATACTGCTGATGCCATAACATTCCTGGATTTGTTACGATTAAAGTAGATTTAATCTATTTACAAAATAGGATTTGATTTGTTTTATGAACATCGTGCTAGAGCCTTTTCATCTAATAAAACCACCTGATATTATGTAATGTCTAGTGTATCAAATTTAAATCTCGCTTTTTGTTATGAATTGTATTAGCTATCGTGCATTATCTTAGTAAATGAAATGGGTTGGAAATATCTGCTGGAAATTAAAATTTGGGAATAAGTTTAGAATGTGAGCGGGTGATATGATGTAATCATCACCGTATATTAGTCCTTATTTTTCTTTAAGTCCTTTTTAACGTATATAATGTTTCCGAATCAAATCTGTTTCTGTTATTCTGGTAAAAGATATAACTATTTTAATTCCTTTGCACTCGAAAGTTATTTCACATATTTCCTTCTAATTCATTAGAATTTAGATAAAAAACGAAAACAGATTTGAATGCACTTTAACCGATCCAAACCAGTAAGAATTGTTGTTCGTATTCCATTTGTCCAAACGTCCATGTAGCACAGCTTAATTTTCCATCTGCTTATCTGCATCTACTATTATTACTGGTGTTTTTCTTGCATCTTATAAAGGTAAAGATCTAAGATTCAGAGCAGAATAATTCGAATCGATAAGTCTAGTTGTACTCCCAGATTTTTGAGCAGTTCTACAACCTGTTTATATCACATTTGCCGGCTTTTCTATTGCATTCTTTTTTATTATAGATACAGTACAGTTTGGAAGGATATTCCCCTATTTCATCGTTTTTCTGATATATTTTTCTAAATTCAGTATTCTATTTAATGAATTACAGCATAAATACAGTGTTTCATTCACCTCCAAAACCATATCTAAGATTATACATATTCGAGGTATCGATGATGCTAAGTATTTGGTCTGAAAAATTAACTTAAGCGCCATAATCAGATGCGTTCTGAAGAAAGTCTATCGAAATGCTATGTTTGTGAACAAGGAATTTCACTAAAATTGAAACTTGTGAAACATCTTTCAACTGACAGCAGATAAGAAAGTTTTTATGAACAGATTGCCGCATACAATTTATGAGCGGAAATCAGTATATCAAGTGTTTCTAGGAAAAAATAATTAATCTGTTTTCAACACATGGGCAAATGGAAAATGTTGATATTGTTGGAGCTCACACACATTTTATTATCAAATAGTTTTCTTGATAAAGAGCATGACCCCAAATATGAAAATTATACAACCGTCTAAATCTCATCAGTCATTCAACCTCACTTTGACAGTATATTTTGAAAAGTTAAGATCATACAAATAGTTAACGAAATTCATTTTCAGAATTCAGAGATTAAATTGCAATCCTATGAGATTTTTGCTATTTCAATTGAAATGGAATTGTTTTATGATTTGGATGCATAAATGTTTATTGATAGATTTGTTCTATTATCTACAGAGCTATAAGACTAGTTGATGTTTCCATAGTATAGCAAAAAACATATGTAAAATATTTATGTACTTTTGAGATGTTGATCAACGAAAATATAAAGCATACCTTAATAATATTGAAATTGGTGGAAAATTGTGTACTTTATTTTAAGTTTCGTCAAAAATTTCTCAAGTTAATTTTGTAACTAAAAAATATCAATAGCTATACGCATAACAAAAACTAATTTATCATTCAAAATTAATTTGCATTCATGTTAACTATTTTACTTCCTTAAGAATGTGTAATATTTATCTGTTGTAATTAATAATGTATCGAACATAATTTTAAACTGTGATTCAATAGTGATAATTGATCAATTTTAGATCAATCAATAAAATATGCATACATACTTGGAATTATATATAATGGTAGTGTAGTCCCTACAGTTGCAGCCAGGTAAAGAGTTTTTTTAATTCCAGTACACCCCTGTATATCTTATTACTGCTCGAATAATAGACATGTTTTCAGAAACACATCAAAATATGATATATTTAGTTTCTAATAAATATGAATAAATAGCACTATATTTATTTGTGATTTTAAATGAATTGAATATTCATTGGTTGGTTGCAAAAAAAATTAAAACAACAAATTTCTTGCAAAAGGAAGCTTGAAATTGAAATTAAATGAGAAAGAAGCAAAAGTATTCTAATTTGATAACTGTGTAACCAAAGATGATTAAATGTACTACTTCCCAAAGAAATTTACTGTAAACAACATGAGCATGTATTAGAGTGTTGGGTAGAGTGTAGAGTAGCAATCCCTTGGATTGTAAGTTCGGAACCTCCCGACCGAAGATTCTCTGCACATGGTGGCTGGTGAAGACATAAATATGACGTAACCCCAATGTGATCGTTTTCTAATTTAAGTAGATGAGCGTTTTGGTGAATGGTAGGTTTGAGACTGTGGACCAAGGACCGAACTAGCCACGTTAGAGTTTGTAACCGCGTAGTAGCCACTAGGAAAAGTAATTACTCTTGTCCGGATATTATTATCTGTATTCTGAAGCTATTACCACAAGAGAATGAAATCAACTACATGAAAAGGATGCATGAATATTAAAGGGTTTAAAGGGTGAAATTATTCAGGGGATTTGCACTCTTAAAAACAGAGGAAGAATGAGAAAATGGTTACAAACTAGAAAGAGCTAATAACTACAAAGGTAGATAATAATCTGTGTCTGCACATAAAGTCGTCGGTTCTTTACTGAATTTTATTCGGTATCATTTATTGGTATCTGTTAGCATTTCAGATAATTGCATTTAAGCCAAACTTGTCATTGCACATAGAGAGCTAACGAGTTTAAAGTGCCACCCTTATTCTTATTGTGAATCCACCCCTTATGTAATACTATACGTTTGAATTCGAAAAAAGTGATAAACTCATTAAAATTAAAGGAAATATCATTTTCTGAAAATATAATTAAGTTTTTAAATAATAGCGAAGTATGAGGGAATTAAATAAACACCTTTTTAAAAAATGAATGTTAAATTTTTAAAATTATGTAAAAATCTGAGATAATTAGTAGAATGTTTCGTTTTGGTTTTTTAAATACATATTACCTTTATTATAAGTTGAATTTAACGTACAATTTCATAAAACATGAGGAACATTTGGAGTGGACTCTGAAAGTTTTCCTAGTTTGTGTTCCTGATTTCAGTTATTTGATAAAGTTATGAAACAAAATGTTTTATTATAAAAGAGATCCTATTTTGATTGTTATGTAGGGCAATAATATTTTTTTTGTTTCCTGTTTCCTATTATTGTCGGTGAATCAATTATTATGTATCTATTTATAATTCAAGTCTCATTCCGGTACTAGCTGTAATGTTGTTATAAAAAATACTAGAATGAAAGGATATTCAACTCCAATGTAACAGTGACTTAACTTAAGTTTGTCCAATATGAATGTAATAAAAATAAAATTCTTATAAATTTAAACTGAATAGTTTTAGAATAATTATAACTGAAATATTTTTAGGATTCTTAAGCCTTATAATAAAATGAAAAAAATTATTACCATTACAAGTTTTAGATTTTTTTCGCAGGTTTACATTTAGAACATATATGCCATTATTACAGGAATTTAGAAATTGAGTTTGAATTAAAAATAATCATTTGATAAAAATTCAATAAATAAATGTACACCAGTTAAGCGACTCTTTTCCGACGTTTCTTTAGAGTTCTTTTAAGATCTGCAAAATTATTAAATTAAAGATGCAACATTTCAGAAATGCCGTGCTGATTTCCATTGCCTGGATGAAGCGTGTTTTCTGACAACTTATCTACATTACTTTTAATGAATGAATAATTGGCGGAAAGTGAATTTCTATCTTTTATTTTTATTTTTTATATTTGATTCCCCTTAAATGATTTTTTAATTTTTTCTTTCCTTCGGAACTGTAACATGAAAGAAACTTTTCAGCTTCTTTTACTAAAGCGATTATAATTATTTGATATTGGATTTGCTTTAAAACGGTGAATTTCCAAATATAATGACATTTCTTATTTAGTTTCTAATTTATTTAAGTATTTCATCAAATATACACGGTTTCACTATAATTTTAAACTATTATTACTTCTACAAAATTTAAGTGGACAAATCACCTTGAATCCTGTTCACAACTGTTATTATCTGCCGCAGCTTTCTTTACTCCGAAGCGAACTATTGTTTTTAAACTTATTCAATATATCAATCATATTTGTATTTGTTCTTAACAGGGTATCTATACAAAACACAAGATCATTTTTTTAACTTCTAACGAAGAATTTAAAAATATATATATTTATAATATATTGAAGTTTTATTCCTTAAAATTTAATTTTTTTTAAATGCAGAAATCTGATTCCCGGTACCTTTCTCGCTTTTAGGGCATATATAGCGGTTATTTTTCAATAAAATTAAGGAAATAATGAACTCTAAGGTAATTTCAACTAACTGAAATTAATTAAGGTCACATTTTCGAAATAATTAATGAGTGGAAGCTATTAAACTTTATTTTTCTCTTATTTTTCTTCTTAATCTGTCTGCTAATCATTTGCATTTAATGAAATTCAGAAATTCACCCGATACGTACACTCATCTTTTCTAATAAATTTTCTCATTTTGTCGAATAAATAATAGTTTCATTTTTAAAATAGAAAAGAAAACATTAATACAGTATTCTCGAATAAATTGTAGTTTTTGTTTTTAGTCTTCAGCTAATTGTTTGTGTGTCGAATATTTTAAGAGTTAAAAATGATTTGATTATTTCATTTATCTGGTCATTTAATCTTATCGAAGCTTTCACGATTTCATATCTTCAGCCTCTCTGTGCCTAATTCATTAATTTTTCTCACATCTCTCTCTTTTAGTGTTTTAAAGAATTATGCAAAATAAGCATTTTTAACTGTCCTACATATGTCACTCCACTTATTTGCTTTATATGTTTTCGAGAAAAAATAAAATACCAAAGGCTTATCATAAAAAAATAAATTAACCAAATAGCTATATTTAATTTCTTGCAATGATCGAAAATCTACAAGCTAGATTTATACAAAGTCCTAAAGTTCTCCATTAAAAGTTATTAAAGAATCAAACTTGAGCAAATTTGTAAAAAATAATTGAAATTCACATATTACATGCAAATTACTTAAAACAATATTTATATGTGATACAAGGATGCACTGAAAATGTTGTTACTGAAATACGAATTTGTTAATGAAATATTAATGCTATGGTGTTAGAAAACTGGCTTTGATAAAATGATAAACTTTAAAATGTTGAAAACATAAAATAATTTTACTCACGTTTTAACATTTTTATAAGTGTAAAAACTATGAAGTTTGAGTGTCTATTAGATAAAAAGCGCCTCCAAGTTCGTTCAAATCCGTCAAAAAATGCAGAATAGTATGTATGCAAATTATATGTAAAATATTATTAAAAACTCATTCTCGTTTTAAATCGTAGGGGGAAAATACCTATCAATTTTTCCGAAATAGATTTCTTGAAAAATATTTCTAATTTATTCCTTATTATCATTTGTTTGAAATTTCCCTTTTATTAATAATCTTTAATAATATAGTTTTATCCAAGTAACAGAATTTTTAACTGAAAACAATGAGAAAATTTCATTTATTTTCATGTTTATAAGATACTGTAATATATCCATCTAAATGTTTACAGATTCTTTTCAGATTTAAGTAAATACATCAACTGTTTTCTTGAAATATGTTTTAATATTAAGGATCGAATGTTAAATTTAGTATTTTTAACATATCTTTATATATTTACATTAGGATTTATGGTATTTCAAGCTGAAAAACTAAAACAAATATGCCTGCTTAAAATCAATTTTTATCAATAGCTTTGGCATCCTCTAAGATTACTGATTTTTTTTATTATTGCGTTCTTGATACGACAAATATGTTTTGTCGTATCAAATATGTTTTGTCGTATTTCTTGTATGTTCGTAATTTTACTTGAAAACACAATTGAAATTATCTTAAAATTTACTTAAAGGCAAAGATCATTGTAACATTGTTAGTATCATTTGAAATATTTTTTCTAAAGACGATTGCAAAATATTTTTAATGAAATATTTCTGTACTAACAGATAAATTCCAAAATTTTGCTTAACATTTAATTATTCAAAATTCTAGTCTAGCCACTTCTAATCAAAGTGCTAATCACAGTAGAAAGTGTTTATATGCCAGTCTTGATAATCCAGGAAAAGAAGACTAATAGACTGAATAGCGTTCTGATAGGCCCTTAAGATTTATACTTTATGCTATCTCTCAGCTTTCAGAAGGTTTTTCTCGTCAATTTTCATAATTTTGATCTACGATCAGATGATTGTAACCATCTATGTTGGTGTTACTTATGGCACTTTTCAAGTCCGTTGACAGACCTGTAAGCTATTTAAACCGATTGAACGTCTCTCGCTTTTCAGTAGCTCCAATTAGGGCCAAGAATTTGATTTAGCTACACTCACTTCACAACCCTTTTTATGGGGCAGATTTCATTCATCCATAGATCATAATTAAGATCTGAAACCGAGAATGATCACCTCTGACCCAGTAACCCGAGTAGTATTACTCTCGACATGGGGGACTTTGTGACCACGGCATATATAACAAGTGCCAGATCACGCACTCTCGGAGAATCTTGGGCTGGCGAGTTTCGAAGTCTCAACCTAAGGAATACGAGTCCGAAGCACTACCAACCAGACTATCCTGGCCTTTGTAATCAAATATTCTCCAATTAACTCCACCTATTCAAAGTGAGGCCTTTTGATGCCGGGTGTTGGAATGATCATAAAATCAATTCCCCTTTAAAATACATTCACTCATACACAGATAATACGTCATGGAATAGTGTCAAAATCTTGTCAAACGTGAGCTCCGAACTAGACACATACGCCTATTTTGTCACCACACCCATAAAGAAAGTTTGCTCTCGTGTGATGGGTCGCACGTATTCATGTGGGTGATTGTGAGGCTGATATTTAGAGAAAAAAATGCAATCCCAGGTGACTGACGTTTAAAACATAAAGTTGTATAAATAAATTTTTATATAAATATGTTTTATATAAACAAGGCATTATTTTGTATAAATCTATTGAAAATATTTTCGTAACAAAAAATATATTTCATAAATAAGGAAAATGATTGTTTTGGAGCCTCTGGTATTAAAATTAATAAGGTAAATGCATTTTTAATAAACATTTTAAAAATAATATCACAACCAAAATATTCTTTTTCCAACCAAGTTATTTCAATCTTGTGTGTGTGTGTGTGTGTGTGTGTTGGCGCTATACAGGCCAGATCGTTTGACCTTCAGCAACCAAATTTGGTACATGTATACCTTGGGGGCCGGGAATGGGCACCTTGGAGCCCCTGTTTTGAGTTTTTAGTTAAAATTTGAATTAAATTAAAAATAAGCAATATTTTGAAGTTTTTTCGCTATAACTTCTTAAAATATGACAGAACAAAATTGATTTTTAAATCAAGTTAAAACTCAAAATATTAGCTTTTCAATAATATTGATGTTTTGAACTATAAATTCAAAATTTTTAATGAATTTTTAAACATATAATTTAATCGTATTGTTCAACAATTTATTTTGTATAAAATAAAAATAAAATTTTATCTTCACGAGAATCTCAAAAAAAAAATCAGCTTTTAATAATATGTTGCCATCTATTTTTTCATTGTGCAAAACAAAGAATTCGCCTTCGTGATTGTAATTTATCTTCGCATTTTAATGAATCATGCGAAATAAAAAAGCATCTGCTTTCAACAAAGCATACGAAATATTAAAGCTATACTGATGAAAGCAGGTCAGCGATTCGAAAACGCATCTTCTTTCAAACAAGCATACAAAATAATTAATAATGCAAAATTTGAAGAAGCACATGAAAACCTTTTTTACCCTCATATTTCGGAGACATCAAAACTTTCTAACCAAAGTAATATCATTTTCTAATATGAGAAAAAATAAATCAACTATCATTCCAAATTAAACATATAAAAATAACATTTTCGGCACGTGACTACATAAAATGAAATATGAAACGAGGTTTTTTTTTTTTTTTTTGGAAAATAAATGCATGGAAACGTTTTCTATGATATATTATAATGCATATATTACTAATCCAATTAAACAGTTTTATTAAAGGCAAATATGGCTTAACATCTTCAAGGCATCTTTTGTAATCGGAGCTCAATATCTAATTTCCTAATTTTTTTGGAGAGGCATACATCTCTTAACAAATGGTCTAAGTGAAATACATAATTAGTAGATTGAGAAAAAAAGGCTGTTGAATTACGACTTAAATTTTTACATATATCATCTGTTCTGTGAATCATATTTAACAAAATATTCTAGAGACAATAAGTCATTAAAATAAAAAAAGTGGTACTCCAATCAACTAAATCAATCATCAAAGATAATCGATCTATGAAAATTTCAGTATAACTATTCAATAAAAACTGGCGATTTTAGGTCACTTTATCAAGATCTCAAAGAAGCCAATCAGGATTACTTTAGAATAATTGGCCTAGATTATGAAATTGATGATTGATCTAAACTTGCAATGTTCAGAAATGAATAAATCAGTCAGATTTGATAAAAAGAAAATAGAATTTTATTCATTTATTCAGATGTTGAAATATTAAGAATATTTTACAAATATAAATCTATAAGACCAAAGGAATTTAAACAATAACTTTTTGAAGTATATTTATAAACCTAAAAAATTTGTCATTATTGAGAGCATTTATATGCATCAAAAAAAATTAAAAACTGAATGTTTCTTTGAATCTGTGAAACGTTTGCTGAATAATTCCTTAAGATATTATAAATTATAAAAAAATTATAATATTTCAATTTCTATCGTGAACATAAAACTTCAATGTGGGACTACTCTGATTTCTGTTCTTAGTTTTATTTAAAGATATGATTGGATTGAGTAAAGTGGTCTTTATATTAGTTGATGTTTCATCATTTCCACTTTAAAGTAAAACTGAATTTTATGTGCATTGATATAAAATCAGAGAGAGAGGCAGAGCTCAAAAATTAGGACTGCTTAAAGCCTACATAGTATAAGTGAATTTTATGACAGTCGAAATTTGAAGCTTAAAAATATTTTGCTGAAAAAACCTATTATGAGAAAAAGTTATATTAAAAAAAACTAATTGAACCTTTTAGGCAGCATTAATATTGGTGAACCAGCTGGTCGCCAAAGGCGGCTAGTTTTTAAAAAAATAAAAACTTTTAAATTTTATAATTATGAAAACAGTGCGCCTACTGTATTAAAGTGAGGAGAGGAACTGAAGCGTTTATTTATTTTATTATTTACTGAATGTTTTTTTATAACTTGAAAAATTAATTGCTTGATTGCTGTGTTAGTCATGGAAATAGAATACGGATTAGAGAAAAAAAATCACTCTCACGTTTGTTTTTTTCTTCAAAAAATGACAACCTCATATCATAATTATAATGATGTAAAATACAGATTAATGAAAGATTCGAATGACAATTTTCGGATTTTTTTTTTAGATATTAAAAAAAAATTAAAAAACTGGGAATTAAGGATTTTGTCGATAGTTGATACTAGAAGTGCTGAAAGCAAAAGGTACGAAACGACGCTATGGATAAAAATGAAGACTTCGTTCATATAGCATAGGTCTGGACACAACGATCTCATTGATTATCGAGCCGAAGGATTCCTTGTTCTCAGAATGTCTGTGGTCGTTAAGGGACCTAGTCCTTCATAGCGTTCTTACATTCACCGTCGAACTTGAAGTGGTTCTTTTTCAAAGAAATAAACGCATGAAAATCGAAGGGTAACATGTCTGGTCAGTACAACGGATGGTAAGGTTCTCCCTCTTGAACTTGGCCAGTTCGGCGTGTGCAACCCTGGATACACGTGACAGGGCGTTGCCATTGAAGAGAGCCACGCCCACCGTGAATAGCTCCGGTATTTTGTGCTCAATAGAACTATTCTTGGTATACATCTAAGTGTCTCACAGTATACATCTAATTTTAATTTTTGTAATGTGACTGCAATCCTGTTTTCCCATGCACTGCTACGTGGTTTAAAGGGGCTCTGTATAAGAGCATCTGCTGTCTCGTGCGCATGCGGACGCGCAGGCATAATCCGATGAACCCCGGACACTGCAATCGCACCCCTAGATGTCTCGCTTCGTTCCCACTATTGTGGCATAGGCAGATGTGTTAACGGTTTCATTGTTACGACGTCCCTTTCATTTCGTACATTTTCATTTGAGAATTCCTTGTAATTAAATGAGACTTTTCAATTGGTATCGCCCATGAAATTCGTGTCATTTCTAGAAATTCATCTCAATCGGTGAAAAAGAGAAAACTTGAGAATTAAAAAAAATTGCTCTTCTAAAATGCTTTCATATTGCTTTCATAAATTTTAATCACAAATCGGGCCATATTCTGAAAATTGTTGGCAGAATGGATTCACAAGCTATTGATACCAGTAATAAATGTATCAATATGAATAAATATAATTGCAGAAAAAAAATTGCATCTGGTTTTCTCCCGTTTTTTGAAGCAAGAACAGATAAGTTTTTAAAAAAATCTTCAGAATTACACCAGATTTTTTTAAACTCTTTGTATGAATATGTTCTGTCATACTCTTTGTCTGCTGGGGAAAAATCTTTTAACTTATAAAATATAATTCAGTGAATTCATTCATACTCTAATAATAAAAACACAGTCTACACAAAGTATAAGATTACTATAAAATTTGAAATAAATCCACTCACAAGATGTTTATTCATCTCCATATTCGAGTGAATATAAGCATCATAACTACAAAATACAAAGAAGTAGATGAATACAATTTTGTGTACAAATTTTGCATCTAACATCAATCTGCACCAAATTTTGGAACAAATTCGTCAATAGTTTACCCGTTATTTAATTTCTGTATTTTTTATTAAAGTAAACATGACTAATCTAGAAACATACATACAGTGGGCCTCAAAATTGAGTATACACCTCAAAAGTTTGAGATATTTTATGAATAATAAGCTAAATTTCAGTTCTAAATAAGTGAATTTATCGTTGTTGATATTCTTGTCATGTCTCTAGTGAAATGTGAACAAAAATATTAGCTTCATCCTTCCTTTTTTAGAAAAAATGAAGTGGATATGGAACTTTACCGAAAAACGAAGTCACAAAATTGAGTATACACTTAAAGAATTTGTCAGTTAATTACCACTTTTTTTAAAAAGAAATTCTGTTACGTATTGCTAAAGTTGCGCCTGGCGAATATAAACGCAATAATAGTATTTCACTAATCCAGTCGTCATTTTTTCGTTTTAAAACTTCGTAATGAGCTCTAGGACAGAAACTTCTGAAAAGGAACGTTGTTTAGTCATCCAATGGTCAAAAGATGGCAAATCTCTGAGAGAAATTGCATCGTTAATTGGGAAAAGTCACGGTTGTATTCAAAAGATAATACAGAAATATCGAAAATCTGGATCTGTGGCCAATATTCCAGGAAGAGGGCGTAAGGAAATTTTAAGCAATACTACAAAGAGGAAGATTATACGTTCTGTAAAGAAAAACCCGAAGTTAAGTGCCACAAAACTTGCATCTACGATGTCCTCAGAAATTGGAAGAAGCGTTTCAGCGGAAACTGTTAGACGTGTTCTTCACAAAGCAGGATTCCATGGCCGAACTCCAGTAAGAAAGCCACTCATTAGTCACGTCAATAGGAAGAAAAGACTTATTTTTGCAAAGAGTCACATTTCAAAACCGGAATCATTTTGGAACACTGTTCTATTCTCTGATGAAAGCAAATTCAATGTCTACGGAAGCGATGGACGATATAAAGTGTGGAGAGAAGTTGGGAAAGAACTTGATCCCAAGAACACCATAAAGACGGTTAAGTATGGAGGTGGATCCGTCCTTGTTTGGGGCTGTATGGCAGCAGGAGGTGTAGGAGAACTTGTCTTCATAGATGGCATTATGGATAGAATGGTTTATTTTGACATCTTGAAGAATAATTTGCAAAAAAGTGCCGACAAACTAGGACTTGGGTCAAACTTCATCTTCCAGCAGGACAATGACCCGAAGCATACAGAAAAAATAGTCAAGTCGTATTTGCTGTACCACTGCAAGCAACAACTACATACTCCACCACAATCTCCTGACTTAAATGTCATAGAGAATTTGTGGGCTCAGTAGGAAAAATCTGTTCATGAACATGAGGTGACGAGCAAAGAGGATCTAAAGAAGGTCTTAAGAGAAGAGTGGGCAAAAATTTCTGCGGAAACAACAAAAAAGCTGGTGGAATCCATGCCTAAAAGACTGCAAGCTGTGATCCAGGCAAATGGATACGCAACTAAATATTAATTTGCTTTTTTTATGGAAATTAATAAAAGTGTATACTCAATTTTGTGGTGTAGTTTTTTTATCCAAGTGTCATATTTATTCATTTTTTTAAATAAATTTAATTTCACAATTTTTTTTCATTACACACTGGAAGAGGAGGATAACTAGTATTTCCAGTAAAAAACAAAATTTTCTTACAGCAAAATTTACTTCATTAGGTAAAAATATACGTTATGCGTTTAGGTGTATACTCAATTTTGAGGCCCACTGTATAATTGTATCTAAAACTGTAATTTTGCGCCAACTTGTGATTACAATCCGATAAAAAAGGTGCCTTTAAAATGCATATTCTATTTTTTCTATATTATACTAAAATTCAAGCAGACAATGTCAAATAGACCCGCAGTAAAATGAATGCAATGGAGTGTAAATCTGCACCTGATTAACAAAATAAGATTTTATTCCAAAATATAACGCAAATGTTTAAAAAAGGTGGATAAGGGATGTAAACTGAAGATGATAGATTCTTATTGGCCAGGGAAGCAAGATTATTAACAAATGATAGATAATATCGATATCTTTTAAGTTAAAGACAAAATTAAAAAAAAAAAAGATATGTCTTTATCAAACTTATTTGATATATGAACTAAGAATATTTAAGATTCTTTGATATGTTAAAGAGAGATCAGCGATTCATTTTGATATGACAGAGTACTTTAAAAACGAATTCATATGCTTCCAATTAGGATAGAAGGTTCAGAAACTTTCTTTATAAAATGAAATGAAACGTTATAAATTAATAGATTGAATCCAATGTAATCAAAGAGTATTTAAGAAATTTATGATATAAACCATAACGACTGCTTCATTTAATCGCTATAGGAGACCGAATTCCTGATTTCTCCATTTAAACAACTATTTTCAACAGCACAGTTTAAAGAGGCGGAAATCTTTTAATGGGATTTCAGAGGTTAGATGTTTATCTCAATTATGCAATAGAATATTTACTTGCGATGAGGGTCACCATTGCTTTGCTTACAAAAACAATGACAACGGGTCCTTATTACCAATGCTAGAATAATCAGATACATTGAATAAACCAGAATACAACTCAAAGGGCATATTTAAGGAAAAAAAGGATGGCAGCTATGAGACAATATATCAAGAAGCGCTACAAAAAGTACGCAAATGAATTCATCGCCAAATGAAATAAATATAAACATTTATTTATGCCTGTCTCAAAGAGAAAAAGAAGTTTCAAGATTTTTTTCCTGGGATAACTTCGAATAATCCACAAATTATTAACCCATACCATACATCAGTAATAATGAAAATTCAGAAATGCGAATAATGAAAATTCATCAGTAAGCATTTCATCAAAAAAATGTTGTATATTGGGGAAATTCTGAATCACTCCTTTAAGATGTTTGTGTGAAAAGAACAGTTTTCACCGAATCTATCAATGAACGAAATAATGGTGAATCAAAATTTGGAATGTATCCAATGGGAAAACATATAAAGAATATCGGAATGTCTCTTGAAGAGAGAAAATGGAAATCGTTTTATAAAGATTTGTTTTTAAATTCCCCTGAATGTGCTTTTGAAAACACACTTTTAGAAAACAAAAATATTTCTGGAAGCAAGAATTCTTTTTTTGAATTCCGATTTTCACCCTGAATATAAGGAATCAAAAAATGGCACAATCGGAATTTCAGATGCTTTAAAAGATGAACACATATCATTAGATGAGATTTCAGGATATCTGTATTAAGATTGACAGAGCAGCTTCCAATGAGGATAAAAAATTGTTTGTTTTGTGAAATTAGAAAATATTGCAGAAAAAATATCAATAATGAGTTCGACTAAGAAAAAATTCATTTTGCGATATTTGTTGTGAAGGGTTTAAATGAGAAACTTGACTAGAAGAGCATCATCCTTCAATTAATTTGGTTTCTTCTTTCGTTTTTTTGATAAGTACTTCAGTAGTAATAGCACAAGCGCTCTCTAAATACATTTCTGTTTTTTTAATGTTACAGCTGGCTTTTTCGTTTCCTTAATAGTTTTTAAATTGCAATTCTTTAATGTTTTTAATTCTCATATAATTTATTATTTCTTATTGATTACAGATAGAGAAAGATCGAATTTTTGAATAATTGCTTTAACTTGTTATCTAGCTGGCAAACGGTCCAGTGTCAGGCAGTATGACAGATGAATGCCTTTTTTTTCAAGAACATATTCAGTTTCTTAATACGAGCTAGAAGATGACTGCAGAGTTCCGGAGTCTCTCTATTCCAGTTAAAACGGCAGTGCTTCTGCGTGTCCATCAGTTCCTGTTGCAGTGCTGCCATCTTTTATGGCAAACGTTAATGGCGCCATTAAAAGGTTCCTACATTCCTAAAACACTTCTCCCTCGTGAAGCATCTTCGTTATTTAAACCAATTCATTTAGTAGCATATTGGAGGGAATCCATAAAACACTTCTGCATATCATTAAAACGCTGACATTTACTCTCTTCAAGTGACATTGCATACTCGGTACCCGATGATTGAAGAGATAAACTGGAAGAAGATTCTCTTTGTTTTAGCTCATAAACAGACCCTTATCGACTGATGCTCTAATTGCAACCAGGGCAAACCACATTACGTCATGTTTTTGGATTCAAAAAATTTTTCAGAAGATTTTATTGTTTCACTCTCGTTAGAATCATTTTCCCTTTCTTGAATATCTGAGATTAAGTCAAGGAATGGAATAACAGTTCGTTCCCTATGTACTGACTATTTTGTTATTTCTTTTTTTAAATATACCACTAAATTTTTGTATTTCGTTCGAGGCAGACAGAAATGAGACTTTTTTTTCAGTTAGCAGGAAGTACTTTTGTTCAGATTTGCCACTTTCACTTTACAGAAATCTAGTACATAATTTTCGTCCGCTTTTCCTGCACATTTTTTATCCTCAAAATTATATATTTCAGATTCTTCTGGGTTATACTGGTTAACTACGGAAATAGTGAACATATCGGTAATTCAAGATTCTATTACAATAAATTCAGATGCATTTACGTATTTTTTTCAAATATATATAAAGTTCCTAATGGTCTGAAATAAAAAGTAAATAAACAAAATATTATAAAGATTTGATTTTTTTGTCATAGTTAAACCTATAAACATTGCTGTTCATGAAAAATTAAATACTTGACCCTTTCTGCGGTTCAAATAAATTCATATTATGAATGCTTTATGCGTTAATTCGATTCACAATCAAAGTTCTCATTTGTAATCTTTGTGTCTGACAATGAAATTACAATGATATCTCAAATCTCAAATCAGTTAAAGTATTAAAAAATTCCTTGTGAAGTCTTTTTTACTATTCTAGTTCTGAAATTGATTTAGAAATACAAATGAATAGTCATAGAGCATTTAATAAAAAATAGTTTTGAAAACGCATTTCATAATAAATATTTTTTGATCTGTCTATCTGAATCTGTGAATATTTTGATTATTCATTGGAGCAATAGAAAGGCTTATGGGGTTCCAAATCAAACTAAATGTAGTTAAACATATATCAAGAAACTGAACTTCCCATAAAAATAAGAGAAATAATCAATTGATTTCTCTGTATACGAATTCATAATATTTTTTTTTAAAAAAAACATTAAAAGACACCGTGACATTTTGCGTAATAAAAAAGAGTTTCCATCAAAGAAATAAATTACTATGTATAAAAATAATGCTTCTTAATGCATATAAAAAAAGAAAAGGACAATTTTGTTCCATTCGTCATGGCAAATAAAAATAGATTCCCAATTTTCGACGCCTCTGTGCGTGCAAATGGGGCTTGTTTATACGCTCGTCACACACTTGACAGCTCTACAGAGGGCAATCTCATTTCTTGCCGAAATAAATTGGCTCCAGTCAAAAGGGCCCTTCGTCCACGACTTCAATTGTTAGCCACACTACTAGGAGCTCGCTTACTTCAATGCTTTTGTAGAGAAATGAGCATGAATTCGCACTCGACTATACTATGGAGTGATTCTGCTGTAGTTCTAAGCTAGATAAAAGGATATCCGAACAGCTGAAAATTGCTCGCTATTTGTAACGGAAATTACTCGTAACTTTTTCAGTAATATAAACGGGCCTTTATTTAAACAATTAATCACAATTAAATTAAAATAAGGCTTCATAATGGATAATAAATGTATAAGAAAAACAATATTTTGTAATATTCGTCGTGGAAAATAAAAATATATTTCCAGTTTGCAATAATTTTTTTCCTTTAAAACCGATATTAATTCAGAGTATTTCACAAATATTAATTACAAGTAATTAAACACTTCATTCAAAAACTGTTCCTCCCACCTATTGAGAATGAAATTCTGGTCATAATAACAAAATTTTCTAAATGATCAGTGGTAGAACTGTTAATGAATTGCAGTCAATATTATTTCATTTTACAGGCATTTAGTTAAAATGTATCGAAAAAAAGAAAAGATAAAAATATATTATAATTGAAAAGAAGTACTTTCAATTGAAACCAAAACAAGAAACGACACTTTCTTTTCACTAAATATATGAGAAAATTTAGAGAATTAGCGACATCATTGAAAATTACTATGGAGGTAGAAATACGATTAATTACTATAAAAGTTTAAATACAAGTAACCGTAACTGAACGCTTGCAACTATAGTCGATCTATAGTTTTAAATTGAAAAAAAAATCTATAACTCTAAAGTTTTATAACAGGAAATATGCTCAATCCAAATAGGTGAGCTCATATAGTAATTTTTTATAAAAAATTATCTATCTTTGAATTAAAATTATAACTAGCCGAAAAAGAATCCGATAGGGCTTACATTTTTGAATAAAAGAACCATTCCTGTAATTAAGTTCATCTGTGCATCCTCCTGTGATGGGTACCGCATTCACTGTTGCTCTTGAATATTCTTCTACAAACGATGCACTTCAGAGGTCTTTCCCCTCCGTGGATCCTGACATGCAATGCATGATTATGAGCAAAAACTATCTTTCAGACTAAACACACAAACATCTTCTCGCTTTTGTGAATTCGAAAATGGTGGACGAGATTGATTTTCCAAGACAATTCTTTATTACTCACATTACAAATTAAGGGCGTCTCGTTCGCTTGTGTTCTATTACGAAAGCCAAGATGTTTTGTTTTAAGGAAATTGATTAGGAAAAAATCAGCTTCAAAATTTCTTTTATGGGGACTTATTTCTGATGGTTCTGTCAAAGGATTAATTTACTTCGAGCAGGAGAGGGGCTCCTTCGTATTCACATTCATTTACTTGATCTTACTCTCACTCACTAGGATTGAATAAATTAAAGAAGTATATAACTAACACTGATTTTAAGAGTATATATTTTAAAAAATTATTTTCATGCCTTCTAAATTTCATTGTATGTTCGATGCATCTTACTAATCTTGTTCATTTTAAACCATTATCTGTTTCTTGTAAATATTGGATTCTGTGTTAGTAGCAATTTATATTCATAAAACAATATATATTTAGATTCATAATGTTATATTCTATATTAAATTACAGACTTATTAAGTAACTGAATGTAAAATAAAATTATTTCAGGCTTTCTTTTTATAAAATTGGAAAGGCTTTAAGCTTCACATTTTTTTACAAGTATATAAAATTAAATTTACAATCTCGCAGCACCCCAATTTGAAAAAAAAGAGATTTTCTAAGTCAACCTGCTTAATTCTTTACTTATAAGATTCAAACAATCTGTTTTTTCAACGTATATTGACGGCATATGCGAATCAAAAGATAAATATATTTTTGAGAGCTTTATAATAAAAATTAATTTTTGCATAATGATTTGATTTGGGCACCCTAAATTTTCTTGAGGGGGTGAATTAACAATTGAATATGCAGATAGAGAAGAGTTTAGTTAAATGTACTTTTTCTCGGAAATTTTTAAAAAAAATAATATTTTTAGTATAACGGGAGAACTAGATAATAATTAAAATAATCAAACAGTTGAAAGCTTTAAAGATTCAGACGTATTATTTCCTTTATTGCATTTCAAAATAATAAAAGCAAAGAAAATTTATAAAAAATATATAACAAGTCTTTGATTAAATAAATTTATGATGTAAATAAAAACTAGTTTTCACATTAATACTTTATACCGCTCTTATTAAGACTAAAAATCTATTTCAATTTAAACGCATGCTCATTTGTAACTTGAAAATAAGAAAAATTCTGTTAAACTGAAAAATTCCGATTTCGCTATGTTCAAAATTTTCATTCATCAATAAATTCTGCAAAGAGCAATTTCTTTTTACTTATTTTCCAATTTTATGTGGCAATTGTCGTTATTCATTTGGTAGACTAGAATTAATGATGATCAAAGGCTCCAATTAATATTTCTTTTAACTTTACATGTACGCTTTTCCGGCAAAATATTTTGTTAATTGCACATTTTGTTAGACGTTTAGCTTGTGTTAATGCATTAGAGGTCTTCGCTCTCGCGTATCTTTATTTATGTACTTTTCTGGTTTTCGCTCAAAATATTTACACCCAATTCTCACAAGATGGAATGAATTTTAATAACAAAAGTTCACACTGGAAATTTTTCCAACACTGCTGATAAAATGTATTTAAAACATTTATTAAAAACTTATTTTGCATTGATTAGTACTCAACATTATAAAATCAGCCGACGTATCTCATTTTGATAATTATCAATGAAAAATAAATTTGACTGAAATATTAGAACCAACAATAAAAAAAGATTGATTTTCATTTAAAAAATGAAATATTATAACAATATTTCATTATAAAAAACTATATTATTTTTTTTTAAAAATTAATAAAAATTTGTCACATAAGCTGTTATTACAAAGAGAAAAATTAACTTTTGTGATGATGTACTATCAGTTTCTTGCTGTAACATTTAAAAAAGTTTTTAATTGCAAAAAATGCTACATTTTTTTTCTTTGATTCAAATTCCGATAAATGTTTCAAAAACTCCCTTCCAGGAAACACATTCTCTTTAAAATTAAACTGACTTTAAGAGTATTTTCTTTGATAAAAATAACCCAACACTTTTTCTAAAAAAGGAAACAACACAGAAACATGGCATTTGTATACTTAATATAAAAATATTTATTACAGCGTTCACAAAACACTTTAAAAAATATCATGACTATGTAGGTTAAAAAAAATCTTTTTGAAATTTGTCAATATAGTTAAAATATATTATAGTCTCTTAACATTCCACACTGGTATACAAATATTATTTGGATAATGAGCATCGAATAAAAAAAATTAACTAGAAGAAACATTTATAAACAAGAAAAATACCATTTCAAAATTAAAGATATACACAATCATAGCAATTTACTATAGTTGTTGATCGAACGTCCGTCCATTTGAATACGTAGCTATCCTTGCTTTTACTAAAAAAATGTTTTAATATTAAAAAGGTTTTGCTAAAATATTTGAATGAGGTAGAAAGGATATATTTTCTTCAATGCAAAGGTTATAAGCATGAATATATATATATACACAAAAATAAGCAATGGAACATTTAAAAAAGCAGAAATAATCTTAATTATCACATACATATTGATGTAAACACATTGAATGTAAAATCTGACAACTATCATCAATTACTTGTGAAGTAAAATGCAAAAGCTCGTTGATCTGATGTAAAAAAAAAATCTGACATCAGCAAACTTTGTCAAATTTGCAGAGTTCATACAAAATTTCTAAATATATAAACGGAAAAATTGAGTAAAAACTATTCAGGATCGATTGAGAATGTGAAACAGTTTCATACAAAA
>JAOUZG010030867.1:256743-279801 GCA_026289955.1 Argiope argentata | reverse complement strand
CCTGATTTCAGCTATTTGATAATTTTATGAATCTAAATGCTTTTTTTTATAAAAGAGATCCTATTTTGATTGTTCTGTAGGGCAATAATTTAAATTTTCTGTTCGTTTCCGGTTTCCTATTGTAGTCGGTGAATCAATTATTATTTATTTATTTATAATTCAAGTCTCATTCCCGTACTAACTGTAATGTTATTTTAAAGAATACTCGAATAAAACGATATTTAACTCCGTTGTAACAGTGATTTCACTTATGTTTTTCTTATATGTATGTACTAAAAATAAAATTCTTATAAATGTAAACTGAAATATGTTTAGGATTCTCAAGCTTCATAATAAAATAACAAAGAAATATTACCTTATAATTTCTAGAATTTTTTTTCACAGGATTACATTTAGAACATATATGCCAGAATTAGAATTTGTGTTTGAATTAAAAATAATCATTTGATAAAAATTTAATAAATGAATGAACTCCGGTTAAGCGATTCTCTTCCGACGTTTCTTTTAAGTTCTTTTAAGATCTGCAAAATCATTAAACTACAGGTGTAACATTTCATAAATGCCGTGCTGAATTCCATTGCCTGGATGCAGTATGTTTTCTGACAACTTATCTACATTACTTTTTAATGAATGAATAATTGGCGGAAAGTGAATTTCCATCTTTTATTATTATTTTTTATATTTGTTTCCCCTTAAATGATTTTTTAATTTTTTCTTTCATTCGGAGCTGTAACATGAAAGAAACTTTTCAGCTTCTTTTACTAAAGCGATTATAATTATTTGATATTGGATTTGCTCTAAAACGGTGAATTTCCAAATATAATGATATTTTTTATTTAGTTTCTAATTTATTTAAGTATTTCATCAAATATACACGGTTTCACTATAATTTTAAACTATTATTACTTCTACAAAATTTAAGTGGACAAATCACCTTGAATCCTGTTCACAACATTTATTATCTGCCGCAGCTTTCTTTACTCCGAAGCGAACCATCGTTTTTAAACTTATTCAATAAATCAATCATATTTGTATTTGTTCTTAACAGGGCATTTTTTAAAAACACAAGACAATATTTTAAACTTCTAACGAAGAATTAAAAAAAATCTAATAAATATTAAATTTTATTTCTTAAAAATGATTTTTTTTTGTTTTATGCAGAAATCTGATTCGTGTTACCTTTCTCGATTTTAGGGCATATATAGTGGCTTTATTTCCCCTAAAGTTATCGAAATAGTAAACTCTAAGGCAATTTCAACTAACTGGTTAATTAATGATACATTTTTGAAATAATTAATGAGTGGTAGCTATTAAATTTTTATTTTTCTCTTATTTTTCCTTTTTCTCTGTCTGCTAAACATTTGCATTGAGTGAGATTCAGAAATCCACCGCATACGTACTCTCATCCTTTTTAATAAATTTTCTCATTTTGTCGAATAAATTATAGTTTCAGTTTTAAAATAGAAAAAAAATATTAATACAGTATTCTGAAATAAATTGTAATTTCTGTTTTTAGTCTTCAGTTAATTGGTGGTTAATTGGCAGTTTGTCAAATATTTTAAGAGGTAAAATTTCTTTGATTATTCCATTTATCAGATCATTTAATCTTATCGAAGCTTTCATGATTTCATATCTTCAGCCTCTCTATGTCTAATTCATTAATTTTCTCACATCTCTTTTAGGGATTTAAAGAATTTTGAAAAAGGAGCATTTTTAACTGCCCTAAATATATTTCTCCACTTATTTGATTTATATGTTTTCGATAAAAAAAGCTAAATAGGAAGGTTTAAACAAATAAAAAATTTGATAAAAAGATAGTCCTAAAATTCTCGAATATTGAAATTCACATATTGAATGCAAATTACTTTAAAAGATATTTATATCTGAGAAGATGATGCACTGAACCTGCTTGTTACTGAAATATGAATTTGTTGGTGAAATATGAATGTTATGGTGTTAGAAAAACTGGTTTTGGTAAAATGATACATTTTAAAATGTTTTTCTCACATTTTAACATTTTTATAAGTGTAAAAACTATGAATTTTAAGTGTCTATTAGATTAAAAGCGCCTCAAAGTTGGTTCCAATTCGTCAAAAAATGTGGAATAGTATGATTTAAAATTATATGTAAAATATTATTACAAAGCTTATTCTTATTTCAAATCACAGGGAATTTTTTTTTTAATTTTTCCAAAATAGATTTCTTGACATACATTTCTAATTTATTCCTTATTATCATTTGTTTGAAATTTACTTTTTAGGCATACTTTTTACTAACATAGTTTTACCCAATTAACCGAATTTTTAACTTAAAACAATGGGAACATTTATTTTATTTTCATATTTATGAGATATTTTAAATATCCATCTAAATGTTTACATATGCTTCTTAGGTTTATGTAAATTCATGAAGTGTTTTCTTCAAATCTGTTTTAATATTAAGGATTTATATTAGGGACCGAATTTTAAATTTAGTATTTTGAACATATCTTTATATATTTAAATTAGGATTTATGGTATTTCAAGCTGAAGAACTAAAACAAATAAGCCTGCTTAAAATCAATTTTTATCAATAGCTTTGGCGTCCTCTAAGATTACTGATTTTTTTATTATTGCGTTCTTGATACGACAAATATGTTTTCAGAATTTCATGTATCTTCGTAATTTTACTTGAAAACACAATTGAAATTTTCTTAAAATTTACTTAAAGGCAAAGATCATTATAATACTGTTAGTATCATTTGAAATATTTTTTCTAAAGACTATTGCGAAATATTTTTAATGAAATATTTCTGTGCTAACAGATAAATTCCAAAATTTTGCTTAACATTTAATTAGTCAAAATTCTAGTCTAGCCACTTCTAATCAAAGTGCTAATCACAGTAGAAAGTGTTTATATGCCAGTCTTGATAATCCAGGAAAAGAAGACTAATAGACTGAATAGCGTTCTGATAGGCCCTTAAGATTTATACTTTATGCTATCTCTCAGCTTTCAGAAGGTTTTTCTCGTCAATTTTCATAATTTTGATCTACGATCAGATGATTGTAACCATCTATGTTGGTGTTACTTATGGCACTTTTCAAGTCCGTTGACAGACCTGTAAGCTATTTAGACCTATTGAACGTCTCTCGCTTTTCAGTAGCTCCAATTAGGTCCAAGAATTTGATTTAGCTACACACACGTCACAACCCTTTTTATGGGGTAGATTTCATTCATGCATTTTCATTCAATCATCTATAGATCATAATTAAGATCTGAAACCGAGAATTATCGCCTCTGACACAGTAACCCAGAAATTACTCTCGACATGGGGGACTTTGTGACCACGGTATATATAACGAGTGCCAGACCCCGCACTCTCGGAGAATCTTGGGCTGGCGAATTTCGAACTCCCAACCTAAGGACTACGAATCCGAAGCTCTACCAACCAGACTATCCTGGCCTTTGTAATCAAATATTCTCCAATTAACTCCACCTATTCAAAGTGAGGCCTTTTGATGCCGGGTGTTGGAATGATCATAAAATCAATTCCCCTTTAAAATACATTCACTCATACACAGATAATACGTCATGGAATAGTGTCAAAATCTTGACAAACGTGAGCTCCGAACTAGACACATACGCCTATTTTGTCACCACAGCCATAAAGAAAGTTTGTTCTCGTAAGATGGGCCGTATGTATTCATGCGGGTGATTGTGAGGCTGATATTTAGAGAAAAAAATGCAATCCCAGGTGACTGACGTTTAAAACATAAAGTTGTATAAATAAATGTTTATATAAATATGTTTTATATAAACAAGGCGTTATTTTATATAAATTTATTGAAAATATATTTTTATAACAAAAAATAAATTTTATAAAAAAGGAAAATGATTGTTTTGGAGCCTCTGGAATTACAATTAATAAGGCAAATGCATTTTTAATAAATATTTTAAAAATAATAACATCACAGTCAAAATATCCTTTTTGCAAAAAAATTATTTCAATGTTTACTTATAATAAAGTACAATGTGTGTGTGTGTGTGTGTGTGTTGGCGCTATACAGGCCAGGCCGTTCGACCAACAGCTACCAAATTTGGTACGTGTATACCTTGGGGGCCAGAAATGGGCACCTCGTAGCCACAGTTTTGAATTTTTAATTAACATTTGAATTAATTTAAAAATAAGCGAAATTTTGAAATTTTTTCGCTATAACTTCTGAAAATATTACAGCACAAAATTGATTTTTACATCAAGTTAAAGCTCAAAATATTAGCTTTTAATAATAGTGTTGTTTTAAACTATAAATTTAAAATTTGTAATGAATTTTTTAACATTTAATTTAATTGTATTTTTCAACAATTTATTTCGCAAAAATAAAAATAAAATTTTATCTTCACAAGGATCTCAGAAAAAAAAATCAGCTTTTAATAATATGTTGCCATCTCATCTTCAGAAGTTCTGATTAAAAAATAAGTTAATTACTACCAAAAATAAAAAAAATACAACTTTCATCACGTAATTATATGAAATGAAATAAATGGGAAATTTGATAATTTTTCAACGATAAATGAGAGACAAAAGGTTTCTTGATCGTTTGCAGTAACAAAAATATTAATTCAAATAAAGAATTAAAATAAATAAAAATACAAAGTAAAAATATATTACAAAAGTGCGACAGTTAAAATTGAAAAGGAATTTTTAGAACAGCACCAAACGATAATGTTCTGAGAGCGAGATTAATTGTTTAAAAGTAAGAAATATTAAACGAACTTGAAGATGACGTCATTTCAAAGAAACGACGAAGAAAAAGAAATTGATAATAAGCAAAAGTAAAATATTTTTGCAATCGTATGTTTTTTTATTTTTTTTTAAAAAACAATAAGACATGTTTTGAATTGTTACTTTTACTTATGTGAAGAAGATGTATTGTGCAAATCAAAAAATTCACCTTCGTGATTGTAATTAATCTCCGCATTTTAATCAATCGTTCGAAATCAAAACGCATCTGCTTTCAACGAAACATACGTTATATTAAAGCTATTCTTTTAAAAACAGGTCAGCTATTTAAAAACACATCTTCTTTCAAACAAGCCTACGTAATAATGCAAAATTTGTAAAAGCACATGAAATCATTTTTACCCACTTATTTCGGAGCCATCAAAACTTTCTAACCAAAATAACATCATGTTCTCATATGAGAAAAAATAAATCAACTATCATTCCAAATTAAACATATAAAAATAACATTTTCGGCACGTTCCTGCATAAAATAAAACAAATATTAAACAAGGTTTTTTTTTGAAAATAAATGAATGGAAACGTTTTCTATGATATTTTAAATGCATATATTACTAATCCAATTAAACAGTTTTATCGAGGAAAACATCTACAAGGTATATTTTGTAATCGGAACCCAATATCTAATTTCTTACTTTTTTTGGGAGAGGCATACATCTCTTAACAAATGGTCTAAGTGAAATACATAATTAGTAGATTGAGGAAAAAAATGCTGAGGAATTACGACTTACATTTTTACATATATCATCTGCTCTGTGAATCATATTTAACAAAACATTCTAGAGACAATAAGTCCTTTAAATAAAAAAGTGGCATTCCAATCAACTAAATCAATCATCAAAGCTAATCGATCTATGAAAATTTCGATATAACTATTCGATAAAAATTGGCGATTTTAGGTCCCTTTATCAAGATCTCAAAGAAGCCAATCAGTATTACTCTAGAATAAATGGCCTAGATTATGAAAATGATGATTAATCTAAACTTACAATGTTCAGAAATGAATAAATCAGCCAGATTTGATCGCAGAAAATAGAATTTTATTCATTTATTCAGAAGTTGAAATATTAAGAATATTTTACAAATATAAATCTATAAGACCAAAGGAATTTAAACAATAACTTTTTGAAGTATATTTATAAACCTAAAAAAATTGCCATTATTGAGAGCATTTATATGCATCCAAAAATAAAATTAAAAACTGAATGTTTCTTTGAATCAGTGAAATGTTTGCTGAATAAATCCTTAAGATATTATAAATTATAAAAAAAATTATAATATTTCAATTTCTATCGTGAACATAAAACTTCAACGTCTGACTACTCTGATTTCCATTCTTAGTTTAATTTAAAGATATGATTGGATTGAGTAAAGTGGTCTTTATATTAGTTGATGTTTCATCATTTCCACTTTAATTTAAAACTGAATTTTAAGTGCATTGATATAAAATCAGAGAGAGATGTGATGTTCAACGATAGGACTGCTTAAAGCTTACATAGTATAAGTGATTCTTATGACAGTCGAAATTTGAAGCTTAAAAATATTTTGCTGAAAAGACCTATTATGAGACCAAGTTATATATAAAAAAACTAATTCAACTTTTTAGCCAGCATTAATATTGATGAACCAGCTGGTCGCCAAAGGCGGCTAGTTTTTAATAAAATAAAAAGTTTTAAATTTTATAATTAGGAAAACAGTACACCTACTGTATTAAAGTGAGAGGAGGAACTGAAATATTTATTTATTTATTTTAATATTTATTGGATGATTTTCATAACTTGAAAAATCAATTGCTTCATTACTGTGTTAAACATGCAAATAGAATACTGATTAGAGAAAAAAATCACTCTCACGTTTGTTTGTTTGTTTTTTTTTCAAAAAATGTCAACCTCATATCATAATGAGAACGATGTAAAATACAGATTAATAAGAGATTCGAATGACAATTTTCGGAACTTTTTTTTAGATATTAAAAAAATAGTAAAAAACTGGGAATTAAGGATTTTGCTGATAGTTGATACTAGAGGATCTGAAAGCAAAAGGTACGAAACGACGCTATGGATAAAAATGAAGACTTCATTCATATAGCTTAGGTCTGAACACAACGATCTCATTGATTAACGAGCCGAAGGATTCATTGTTCCCAGAATTTCTGTGGTCGTTAATGTCCTTCATAGCGTTCTTAAATTCACCGTCGAACTTGAAGTGGTTCTTTTTCAAAGAAATAAACGAATGAAAATCGAAGGGCAACATGTCTGGTCTGTAAAATGGATGGTAAGGTTCTCCCTCTCGAACTTGGCCAGCTTGGCGTGTGCAACCCTGGATACACGGGGGGGGGCGTTGCCATGGAACAGAACCACGCCCACCGTGAATAGCTCCGGTATTTTGCTCTCGATAGAACTGTTCTCAGGAGTGTCTCACAGTATACATCTAATTTTAATTTTTGTAATGTGACTACAATCCTGTTTTCAAATGCACTGCCACGTCGATTTAAAGGAGCTTTTTACAAGAGCATCTGCTGTCTCGTGGGCTTGCGGACGCGTAGGCATAATCCGATGAACCCCGGACACTGCAATTGCGCCCCTAGATGTCTCACTTCGTTCCCCCTATTGGGGCATAAGCAGATATGTTAATGGTTTCATTGTAACGACACACCTTTCATTTCGTACATTTTCATTGTGAATTCCTTTTAATTAAATGAGACTTTTCAATTGGTATTGTCCATGAAATCCGTGTCATTTCCAGAGTGTTCACCTTAATCGGTGAAAAAGAGAAAACATGAGAATTTAAAAAAAAAATTGCTCTTCTCATTATATATTATAGTTAATCACAAATCGGGCCGTATTTCTGAAAATTGTTGGCAGAATGGATTCATAAACTATTGATCCCAGTAATAAATGTATCAATATGAATAAATATAATTGCAGAAAAAATTGCATCTGATTTCCTCCCTTTTTTTGAAGCTAGAACAAGTAAGATCGTTTTCAGAATCAAAGAAGATATTTTTTTAGCACTTTGTACGAATATATTATGTCAAACTCTTTGTCTGCTGGAAAAAAAATGATTTTAACTTATAAAATATAATTCAGTAAATTCATTCATACTCTAACAATAAAAACAAGGTCTATACAAAGTTTTAGATTTCTATAAAATTTGAAATAAATCTACTCACAAGAAATTTGTTCATATCCATATTCGAGTGAATATAAACATCATAACTACAAAATACAAAAAACTAGATGAATACAATTTGGTGTACAAATTTAGCATCTAACATCAATCTGCACTAAATTTTGGAACAAATTTGTCAATGATTTAATCATTGTTTAATTTGTGTATTTTTTATAAGAGTAAACATGAAGAATCAAGAAAAATATAGATAAATGTAACAAGAATTGTAATTCTGCGCAAAATTGTGATTACAATCCGATGAAAAAGGTGCCTTTAAAATGCATATTCTGTTTTTTCTACATTATACTAAAACTCATGAAAAATATGTCAAATAGCCCTGCAGTAAAATGAATGCAATGGAGTATAAACCTTCACCTGAAAAACAAAATAATATTTTATTCCAAAATATAGCTTACATGTTTAAAAAAAGAAGATGGATAAGAAATATAAACTGAAGATGATAGATTCGTATTGGTCAGGGAAGCAAGATTATAAACAAATGATAGATGATATCGATATCTTTTAAGACAAAGACAGAATTTCAAAAAGATATTTATTTATCTAACTTATTTGATATATGAACTAAGAAAATACACGATTCTTTGATATGCTACAGAGAGATCAGCGATTCAATTTGATATGACAGAGTACTTTAAAACCGAATTCATGAAATTCCAATTAGGATAGAAGGCTCAGAAACTTTCTTTATTAAATGAAATGAAACGTTATAAATTAATAGATTGAATCCAATGTATTCAACAAAGTATTTAAGAAATTTATGATATCAGCCATAACGACTGCCTCATTTAATCGCTAGAGGAGACCGAATTCTTGATTTCTCCATCTAAACAACTATTTTCAAGAAAAAATTTAAAGAGCCGGAAATCTTTTGCTGAGATTTCAGAGGCTCGATGTTTGTCTCAATTATGCAATAGAATATTTACTTACAATGAGGGTCACCATTGCTATTCTTACAAAACCGATGACAACGGGTTCTTACTACCAATGCTAGAATAATCAGATACGTTGAATAAACCAGAATACGAATGAAAGGGCATATTTAAGGGGAAAAAAGATGACCGCTATGAGACAATATATCAAGAAGCTCTTCAAAAAGTACGCAAATGAATTCATCGACAAATGAAATTATTATAAAAGTTTTTTTAATGCCTGTCTCAAAGAGAAAAAGAAGCATCTAGATTTTTTTCCTGGGATAACTTCGAATAATCCACAAATTATTAAGCCATACCATGCATAAAGTAATAGTGAAAATTCAGAAATGCAAATAATGAAAATACGTCAGTAAGCATTTCATCAAAAAAAAAGATGTTTTATATTGGGGAAATTCTGAATCAATCCCTTAAGATGTTTGTGTGAAAAGAACAGTTTTCACCGAATCTATCAATGAACGAAATAATGGTGAATCAAAAGTTTGGAATGTGTCCAATGGGAAAGCATATAAAGAATGCGGAATGTCTCTTGAAGAGAGAAAATGGAAATAGTTTTATAAATATTTGTTTTTAAATTCCCCTGAATGTGCTTTTGAAAACACACTTTTAGAGAACAAAAATATTTCTGGAAGCAAGAATTCTCTTTTGAATTTTGGTTTTCTCCATGAAAATCAGGAATCAAAAAATGGCACAATCGGAATTTCAGACGCTTTAAAAGATGAACACATTTCAGTAGATATTTCAGGAAATCTGAATTGAGATTGACGAAACGGCTTCCAATGAGGATAAAAAACTATTTGTTTTGTGAAAGGCGAGAATATTGTAGAAAAAATGTCAATAATGAGTTTGACTAAGAAAAAATTCCTTTGTGATATTTGTTGTTAAAGTTTTAAATGGGAAACTTGACTAGAAGAGCATTATCCTTCAATTAACTTGGTTTCTTCTTTCGTTTTTTTCATCTGTGCTTCAGTAGTAACAACACAAGCGCTCTCTAAATACATATCTGTTTTTTTTAATGTTATATCTGGCTTTTTCGTTTTCTTAATAGTTTTTAAATTGCAATTGTTTAATGTTTTTAATGCTTATATTATTTATTATTTCTTATTGATTACAGAGAGAGAAAGATCCAATTTTTGAATAAATCCCTTAACTTGTTAACTGGCTGGCAGACGGCCTAGTGTCAGACAATACGTCATATGAATGCCTTTCGTTTCAAGAACACATTCAGTTTTGTAATACGAGCTAGGAGATGACTACAAAAATATGGAGTTTCTCTATCCCAATTAAAAGGGGCAATACTTTGGCATATCCATAAGTTCCTGTTACACTATTACCGTCTGTTGTAAAACCATAAACTTTAATGGCGTCGTTGAAAAGTTCCTGCATTCCTAAGAATCTTCTTCCTAGTGAAGCATTTTCGTTATATAAGTCAATTCATTTAGTTGCAAATTGGAGGGAATCCATAAAACACTTCTGCTTATCATTAAAACACTGTCATTCACTCTCTTCAAGCGACATTACATACTCGGTACCCGCTGATTGAAGAGATAAACTGAAAGAAGATTCTCTTTGTTTTAGTTCATAAACAGACCCTTATCGACTGATGCTCTAATTGCAACCAGGGCAAAACACATTCAGTTACGTTTTTGGATTCAAAGAATTTTGTAGAAGATTTTATTGTTTCACTCTCGTTAGAATTATTTTCCCTTTCTTGAATATTTAAGATTGAATCAAGGAATGGAATAACAGTTCGTTCCTTATGTACTGCATATTTTGCTATTTCTTTTTTAAAGTATACCACTAAATTTTTGTATTTCGTTCGAGGCAGACAGAAATGAGACTCTTTTTTCAATTAGCAGGAAATACTTTTGTTCAGATTTGTCACTTTCACTTTACAGAAATCTAGTACATAAGTTTCATCCATTCTTCCTGAACATTTTTTACAGTTTATATTATTTATTTCCGATTCTTCTAGTTATACTGGTTAACTACGGAAATAGTGACCATAGCGATAATTCCAGATTCAATTTCCATAAATTCAGATGCATTTTCGTATTTTTTTTCAAATAGATATAAAGTTCCTAAGGGTCTGAAATAAATAGTAAATAAATAAAAGATCATAAAGAGTGGATATCAAGATTTGAGATTTTTGCCATTGTTAAACCTTTAAGCATTAATATTCCTGAAAAATTAAATACTTGACCCTTTCTACGGTTCAAATAAACTCATATTCTGAATGCTTTGTGCGTTAATTCGATTCACAATCAACCTATTCTTTTGTAATCTTAGTGTCTAACAATGAAATTACAATGATATCTCAAATCTCAAATCAGTTATAGTATTAAAAAATTCCTTGTGAAGTCCTTTTTATTATATTAGTACTGAAATTGATTTAGAATTACAAACTAATATTCAGAGAGCGTTTAATAGAAAATACTTTTGAAAACACATTTCATAGTAAATATTTTTCAATCTCTCTATCTGAATCTGAGAATATTTTGATTATTCATTTGAGCAGTAGAAATGTTTATGGGGTTCCAAATCAAACTAAATGTAGTTTAACATATATCAAGAAATTGAGCTTCCTATAAAATTAAGAGAAATAATCAATTGCTTTTTCTGTATACGAATTCATAATATTTTTAAAAAAAACATGAAAAGACAGCGAGTTTCCATCAAAGCAATAAATTACTAAATATAAAAATAATGCTTCCTAATGCATATCAAAAAGAAAAAGAAAATTTTGTTCTATTCGTCATGGCAAATAAAAATAGATTCCCAATTTTCGAAGCCTCTGTGCGTGCACATGGGGCTTGTTAATACGCTCGTCACACATTTGACAGCTCTACAGAGGGCAATCTCATTGGTTGCCAAAATAAATTGGCTCCAGTCAAAAGGGCCCTTCGTACAAGACTTCACTTGTTAGCCACATTTCTAGGAGCTCGCTTATTTCAATACTTTTGTAGAGAAACGAACATTCATTCTCACACGGCCATACTATGGAGTGATTCTGCTGTAGTTCTGAGCTGGATAAAGGGAGATCCAATTCGCTGGGAAACGTTCGCTATTCGTAAAGGAAATTACTCGTAACTTTTTGAGTAACATAAAAGAACCTTAATTTAAGCAATCAATTACAACTACATCAAAAAATGCTTCATAATGCTTAATAAATGCATGAGAAAAAGATTATTTTATAATATTCGTCGTGGAAAATAAAAAAATATATTCCTAGTCTGCAATAAAGTTTTCTTTTAAAACTGATATCAATTCAGAGCATTTCACAAATATTAATTACAACTAATTAAACACTTCATTCAAAAACTTTTCCTCCCACGTATTGAGAATCAAAATTCTGTCCATAATAACAAGATTTTCTAAATGATCAGAGGTAGAACTGTTAATGTATTGCAGTCAATATTATTTAATTTTACAAGCATTTAGTTAAAATGTATCCAAAAAAGAAAAGAAAGGATAAAAATATATTATAAATGAAAAGAAGTACTTTCAATTGAAACAAAAACAAGAAACGACAACTTCTTTTCACTAAATAGATGAGAAAGTTGAGAGAATTAGTGACATCATTGAAAATTACTATGAAGGTAGAAATACGATTAATTACTATACAAGTTTAAACACAAGTAACCGTAACTGAACGCTTGCAACTATAGTAGATCTATAGTTTTGAATTGAAAAAAACCAATAAATTTAAAGTTTTATAACAGCAAATATGCGCAATCCAAAAAGGCGAAATCGTATAGTAATTTTAAAAATAAATTTATCTGTCTCTGAATCAAAATTATAACTAGCCGAAAAAGAATCCGATACGTCTTACATTTTTAAATAAAAGAGCCATTCCTGTAATTAAGTTCATTTGTGCATCCTCCTGTGATGGGTACCGCTTTCACTGTTGCTCTTGAATATTCTTCTACAAACGATGCACTTCAGAGGTCTTTCCCCTCCGTGGATCCTGACATGCAATGCATAATTATGAGCAAAAACTATCTTGCAGTCAAAACACAAAAACGGCTTCTCACCTTTGTGAATTCGAAAATGGTGGACGAGATTGATTTTCCAAGACAATTCTTTATTACTCACATTACAAATTAAGGGCGTCTCGTTCGCTTGTGTTCTATTACGAAAGCCAAGATGTTTTGTTTTAAGGAAATTGATTAAGAAATAATCAGCTTCAAAATTTCTTTTATGGGGACTTATTTCTGATGGTTCTGTCAAAGGATTATTTTACTTCGAGCAGGAGATGGACTCCTTCGTATTCACAGTCATTTACTTGCTCTTACTCTCACTCACCAGGATTGGACAAATTAAAGAAGTATATAACTAACACTGATTTTAAGAGTATACATTTAAAAAAATTATTTTCATGTCTTCTAAATTCCATTGTATGTTCAATGCATCTTAAAAAGCTTGACCATTTTAACCCATTATCTGTTTCTTGTAAATATTGGATTCTGTGTTAGTAGCAATTTATATTCATAAAACAATATATATTTAGATTCATAATGTTATATTCTATATAAAATGACAGACATATGAAGTAACTGAATGTAAAAAAATATTTCAGGCTTTCTTTTTATAAAATTGGAATGGCTTTAAAATTAACATTTTTTAAAGGCTTATAAAATTAACTTTAAAATCTCGCAGCACCCCAATTTGAAAAAAAAAAAGATTTTTTAAGTCAAGCTGCTTAATTCTTTGTTTATATGATTTAAACAATCTATATATGCAACGTATATTGACGGCAAATGCTAATCAAACGATAAATATATTTTTGAGAGCTGTACAATAAAAATTAATTACTGCTTAATGATTCAATTTGAGCATCCTAAATTTTCTTGAGGGGGTGAATGAACAATTGAATATGCAGATAGAAAAGAGTTTAGTTAAATGTACTTTTTCTCGGAAATTTAAAAATAATAATATTTTTTGTATAACTGGAAAACCAGATAATAATTAAAATAATCAAACACATGAAAGCTTTAATGAAATATTATAACAATATTTCATAATAAATAACAATATCTTTTTCAAAAAATTGAATAAATGTTTTTAAAAAAACGTCACAAAAGCTGTTATTACAGAGCACAAAATGTACTTTTGTGATGATGTACTATCAGTTTCTTCGTGTAATATTTTTAAAAGTTTATAATTGCAAAAAACGCTAAAATTTTGTTCTTTTTCTTTGATTCAAATTCCGATAAATGCTTCAAAAATTCTCCTACAGAAAACACATTTTCATCTTTAAAATTAAACGGGTTATAGGAGTATTTTCTTTGATAAAAATGAGCCAAAAGTTTTTCTAAAAAAGGAAACAAATAACGCAGAAACATTGCATTTGTATACGTAATATAAAAATATTTATTACAGCTTTCACAAAACACTTTAAAAATATCAATACTATGTAGGTTAAAAAAAATCTTTTTGAAATTCGTCAATATAGTTAAAACAGATTATAGTATCTTAACATTCCAAACTGGTATACAAATATTATTTGGATAATGAGCATCGAATTAAAAAAAATTAACTAGAAGAAACATTTATCAACAAGAAAAATACCATTTCAAAATTAAAGATATACTCAATCATAGCAATTTACTATAGTTGATGATCGATCGTCCGTCCATTTGAATCCGTAGCTATACTTTTTTAACTAAAAAAAGTGTTAATATTTAAAAAATTTTGCTAAAATCTTTCAATGAGGTAGAAAGGATATATTTTCTTCAATGCAAAGGATATAAACAGGAATATATATATATACATAAAAATAAGCAATGGAACATTTAAAAAAGCAGAAAAATGTTAATTATCACACACATATAGATGTAAACACATTGAATGTAAACTCTGACAACTATCGTCAATTAATTGTGAAGTAAAATCCAAAAGCTCATTGATCTGATGTCAAAAAAAAAATCTGACATCAGAAAACTTTGTCAAATTTGTAGAGTTCATACAAAAATTTTAAATATATAAACGGAAAAATTGAGTTAAAACTATTCCGGATAGATAGAGAATGTGAAGCAGTTTCATACAAAAGCATTAATGCATCGATTAGATCATTGATTTCCATCATGCATTGTCCTGAGATGCACATTGCAATAGACTCTTTTCGTGAACCCTTTTCCACACATGGGACATTTGTAAGGTTTTTCCCCAGTATGAGTCAGTATGTGGCTCCTAAGAGTAGAGTCCTGAGCAAATGCTCTTTGACAGATAGAACACTCATAGGGCTTTTCGCCCGTGTGAGTCCGATAATGCGACTGGAGGGATCCTCTTTGACTAAAATCCCTTCCGCACGTATCACACACAAAGGGCTTTTCGCCAGTGTGTATCATGTAATGTCTATTGAAGTCTCCTTTCCGAGAAAATAACTTTTTACAAATTCTGCACTCGAATGGTTTGTCGCCAGGATGTAATCGATAATGATTTTTAACTTTACATTCGGATTCAAAAGAATTAGAACAGATATCGCAGAGGAATTTTTTCTTATGGGGTCGTGTTCTTGAAGGTCCTGCTACTGCAATGCCTTTTTTCGTGGAAGGGATTGATTCTTCCCCTTTGGCATCCATTTTGTCGCATTCACTGGAATCGTTGGCAGTAATATAATTTCTAATATTCTCGTGTTTTAGAAACCTTGAAGTTTCAATTGGTGCATCTTTCGATTCTTTATGTTCTTGTGGAAACCCATCATTCAAAATAGAATTCTTGCTTACAGTTAATTTTTTCTCTAGAGAAAGAGTTCTTTTAACAACACCATCCAGGGATTCCAGAAAAAAACTTTTATCATTATCAAAGGATTTCCATTTGCTCTCTTCATGAGACATTCCGCATTCGTTATAAAGTTTCTTAGGGGATATGTTTAAAACTTTTGATTCACTTCTCTTTTGCTCGTAGGGATAATCGATGTTATTAGTTTTTTTCCTACAAGCTGACTGAAATTCTCTTTCTGAAATGTAGTCGTTTTTAACAATTTCCGGTGAGGTGTTTACCGATGCATTTTCATTATCATGTCCACTATTATCAGCTCTCACCAGTGACGTAAAATGCGGATTTCTCATTCTTATTCTCTTTGAGGGTGTCTTGAATTTCCGTTTTCTTCTTGAGTCAGGTGCTGACAAAACCGCATCAATGTTTTCATTTAGTGATTCATTCATTAGCTCAGAACTATTAATATAGTTTTGTCGAACTTTTGGATGCAGATTCTCATCAATGTCCTTCGAATTTTCCTTCATGGTAATTTTTTCATAATCATTCTTTTCATCCATTTTGTCCGATTCTTCCAGTAGTGGCAGTATATAGACTTTCTCATCGTCCTTATAAAAGAGGCAGGAATGATTCTCCCCATAATGTACTATTCTATAGCATAATTGACACAAATACCTTGCCATTAATGTATTAATATTTAATTATAAAAATTACGTATCCTGAAACGCGTACAGAAGATGGCTAATAGTTTGAAGAAATCAAGATCTCCGTTTCTGAGCTCTTTCATTTTATAAGCGTTATTGCTGATGTCATAAAATTCGTGCATTTGTTGTGATTAAAGTAGATTGAATCGATTTAAAAAATATGTTTTGGTTCGTTTCATGAACATCGTGCTAGAGCTTTTTCACCTAATAAAACCACCTTCATATTATTCTAATGTAATGTCGAGTATATCAAATTTAAAACTCTCTCTCTGTTACATAATGTATTACTTGTCTTGTATTATCTTAGCAAATGAAATGAGTTGGAAATATTAATACCTTCTTAAAATAAAAATTTTAGAATAGATTTAAAATGTAATCGGATGGCGTGATTTAATCATTGCCATTTTTTATATTAGTTCGACTATTCAGTTGAGCTTTCCTCTCATATCATCATGCTTCCTCTTTTTTTATATTCTTCTTTTAACGTATTTGATGTTTACGAATAAAATTTAATTCTGTAATTCTGGTACAGAATTTAGGTATTTTAATTCCTTTGCACTGGAAACTTATTTCACATATTTACTTGTGATTCATAAAAAATATAGATAAAAATCGAAATTAGATTTGAAAGCACTTTAAAAGATTCAAACTTGTAAAGTTGTGGACCGTATTCCATTTTTCAAATCGTCCATGTAGCAAAGCTTAATTTTTCAACTGCTTATCTGCCTCTACTGGTAATAACTGGTGTTGTGCTTGAACCTTATACATAACTTACATAACGCCATCCTATGCCCCAGGTGAACTAGTTGGATGAGCACAAAATGGGAGAAAGAGAAAAAAAAATATTTAAGGGGAATAAAAGAAAAAGAGGGACGATACAGTATTCAGGGATTTCCAGAGAGAAGGCCATCGGTATCAAATATTACATGAATCTGTTCAATATTTTCTGAAATAATAAATTTATAGGGACAAGAATACTGAAACAATTGGTGATTATGGGTTGAACTTACAGGGGAATTAGATTACCAACTGAAAGGGGCTAGAAAATTGACAACCTAAATTGTGAACATATGTATGTTAAATAAACAATCAATATAGAGTCTAAAATACGTAGCGTCGATTTGAATCTTGGGGTCTTGAATTCTATAATGAGTTCTGCACTTTTGAGGGACTTTTTAAGTTATAATTTTGGTTGATTTTCACAAGGTGAATTCGGTTCTCAACTATTGTAGGTCTTGAAGAGGTCTTGGTATTTATGAATATGGTTTACTATGGAGTGGATTTTGAAGCTTGAAAGGGTATTTGATGCAACTTTCCTGAACCATGTCTTCTCGAGACTTCTTTTTGGCTTTCTCATGTGCCATGAGAGAGTGAGTAGGCATTCTGTGGCGTAGTGAATTAGAGATCCTATTTCCCCACAGCTACAGTAAGGAGAGTTGGCTTGATGGAATATGTATAGGTATGTCGGGAACGGGCCATGTCCAGTGAAGAAAAGGACATTTGCTCTGTTCCAGTTGGCAGCGTAGAGAGAAACTTACGGTATTGTGTTATCCGTGAAACGACCTGTTTATGAAATTTTTCCAATTCCTTTTGCCATCTTGTCATCATATCGGTTTGAAGGATGTTCTTCAGGTGAGATCTTGGAAGCTGCCTCTTCTACAGGTTCAAGCTCTAAGATTCGAAGCAGAATAATTCGAATAAAAAAATCCCATTTCCTCCCAGTTCTTTGAGTACTGTTTCAACATGTTTGCATCTCATCTGCCGGTTTTTCAATGATGCTTTAATCAATACGGATACACTACAGTTTTAAAGGATGGTCCCTTATTGCATCGTTTGCTCAAATTGTCTTCTGAATACAGTATTGCATTCGACGAAATACAGCATAAATAGAGTATTACTAAATACATTATTTCCATTCATCTCCAAACCCATACCTAAGATGATACATTTACGAGGCATCGATGATTCAAAGGATTTTATTCAAAACATTATCTTAAGCGGCATATACAGATTCATAATCACGAAAGTTCCTCAAAATGTCATGTTTGTGACTAGGAAGTTTCACTGAAGTAGATACATGAAAAACCTCTTCGAATTGATAGAGGAGAAAATCATTTTTAAATATTTCTGCATACAATTCATGAGCAGAAATCACTATATCAAGTATTTTCAGGGAAAAGTAATTAACTTTTATCGACATGGAGTATGGGATAGTGCTAAAATTGTTGAAGCACACATACATTTTATCATCAAATGGTTTTCTTGATACAGGATATGACAACTAATATGAAATTAATACATCCGCCTGATTCTTATGAGTCATTCAACCACATTTCGACAGAATATTTGAAACGGGTATAAAGGAATAGATAAAGAAATTCATTTTCTGAATTCAAAGAATAATTTTCAATCCTACGAGGAATTCTTGTGATTTTAATTGAAAGGGAATTATTAGATGAGTTGGATGCAGAAATAATTATTAATAGATTTTAGCAAATTACGTTTGAGAATCTAATATCCTAAATATAAAAGATTTGCACTTCAATAAAGTACACCAATCTCTAAAGCGGATCTATTTATAAAAATTTGAATATAAAATTTCTATATAAATGGACGATATTAGATCACTTCATAGACCGTCCCAGCAATCACTTTCTACGATTTCTCAAGAGTGATTGGCCTCGGTTATGAAAATTTTGATTCTTCTGATATTGTAATATTCAAAATTGAATAAATTGGCGAAATTAGATCTCTAAAGATATAAAAAAAAGTTTATTTAATAGTTGAAGTATCAACAAAATTGGCTGAATAGGATCCCTTAAAAAAGGAGCATCTAAAATGTAAACTTCATAATTGTTTGAAATAACTTAAGCCGAAAAATTAAAATATTATTATTAACAGCATTTATATCCATTTTAAAATAGAGCTATAACCTGAGTTTTAAGAGGGATCTGCGGAACTGTTGAAGGGTAATTCTTTGAGATGCTATAAATTATAAAATTTATTCTATAGTGCACATAAGGTTTCAATGACGAACGACTCTGCTTTCAGTTCTCATACTTTTTGTTTAAAGACAAGCTTGGATTCATTAAATATTAATTAGAATTTCATCATTTCCACTTTAATTTAAAATCAAAGTTTAGAGTTCCGAATAGAAAGAGAGAGACGAGTAGTACAAGGAACATAACATCTTAATGCTGACATAATATTATATATGAATTATATGAATATCAAAATTTTAAATTTAAAAATATTTTGCTGAAAAACCTGTTACGAGACTAAATTACATAAAATATTAGTTGAATATTTCAGCGAGCATTAATAATAGCGATCCGGCTGGACGCCAAAGGCGGCTATTAGATATATAAAATTGGAATAATGATTGGTAATTGGAATTATCATGATGTATTAGGAGACTGTTTAACAGTAGCACAAACACATAAAACCATTTTGTCTGTTAGGGCCTCAGACATGCAATGTACTTGAAATTATTTCAATTATCTTTTTTCATATTTTAACTAAAAGAAAATCCATCAAAATTTTTCTTTACACTACAGCGAATTGGGTCATTAAAGATAAAAATTTGGTAGGATCCGAGTCACTCTTTTTGCGGACCACAATTGACTTACTAATAATTAAAATATATCTTTAATATCTTATTTAGTATTTTTTTCTCAAAACTTTGAATTTAATTCAAGTTTAACACCTCCAATTCGGATTCAATTGTTTTGTCTTCCGTACAGCTGATGCGACGCAAGAAAAAATGAGAGAAACTTCGACGGCTTTCAGTAAAATATGATTATTCTTCAAATATTTTTTTTCTGTGTAATTATCATTTCGGTGATTGTACAAATTATTTTTAAAAAAATGGTCACAATATTATATTCAGAAATATACCTTTCCCTCTGCAATATAAACTAGTCACATCTATCTCAAGCCCATTTGGGTTTGATGTCGAAGTTTTAAGAAGGTGTTGTCATTTCGCCCACTTCAACATCCGACTCAAGGACAAAAATATAAATTTTACTCAGAAATGACAGTACATATAAAGTAATTTCAGTTGCTTCGAGCTCTAAAACAGCCAAATGAAACCCAGTGTGGTACACAAACTATTCAGATCATTACATTCCAATTTAGTCAAGTAAGAGCCTCTTCAATTGTTAGATTATATGGCGATGACCAATGCAGTTCATATACACTTTTTCAAGCAATTTAAAAAGTATCGATGGAGAATGTGTTTTCAAGTTTCTTAAAATTCCGAAAGGAAATCTGTAGATTTTGTGACTATATAAAGTCGATATAAAGCTCAGTTATAAGTTATAATCATGATATAAGCTAAAATAAGAAACTACGCTTTCTATTTAAAGATAATATATGACTTTTTAAAGCTGAAATACTTCATTCCTGATTTTTTCCTTTTTTTCCCAACATTATCTAGTTCAATTTTTTCGATCATCTATGTTTCTGGTTTTGGATTCAAAAATGTTCCAACGATTATTTTCTCTATAATATGTTCTCCTAATTTCTTATATCGTTTAACTTTGTTGCATTCAAATATTAATTGATGGGAATAAACCTAGGAGCTAATTCTGGTTTTCAGTCCCAAAATATAGCAAGCTTAGATTTATTACGTATCGTAAAAAAATAGACAGTGTTTTGGAACTTTTCTGTTTGACTGACAGGAAACAGACGGGTTAAAGTTCGATGACTTTTCTGCCAAAACCCGATATAAAGTTCTTTTTAATTAAAATAATGATGTCTCTTTGTGTCTAAATTTAAATGTTTACTGATAGGCATATAGAACAAAGAGTTAGAAGATTATATATATATATATATATATATATATATGGCGAAAAGAATAGTCTGGTAACCGATGGATCCTTCATGAAGCGGCGCGTTGACACCGGACATGAATTCAAGGAAGGTGACAAGGTATGGTTCTGGAACCCTATTCGATGGAAGGGACTCTCTAGGAAGCTGCAGTCTTCCTGGGAATTCCCTTAGACAGTACTGAAAAGACTGAATGACGTCGTGGTTCGAGTAAGAAGGTTACCGAAATCGAAACCAAGAAACGTATACTATGACCGGCTAGCCCCTTATTATGGTAACCCTTCAAATAATTAGTTGAAACCCTGGTTTCCTCATTTATGTAAATATGACCTGTATATTTGTAAATAGTGTTCTTTATGTTAATTATTTTTTAATATTTATGTCTGCAATTTTGTGTCTATGTTATTGTAACTTTTGAATGTCTTCTGCTCGGGGTCTGTACTTCCCGGGACGTGCAGTCCTTGAGGAGGAGGCAATGTTACAAGTGGGCAACGCCGTGGAAACGCACCAAAGGTGAAGGCGCTGGCGACGGCTGTGAAAATTCTTGGCGCCAACCGAGTTGATTTGGCGAAAAGATTAGTCTGGTAGCCGCTGTATCCTTCATGAAGCGACGAATTGCTTCGTGTGCTATCGGCTATATAAGGGACGGGTTGCCGTAACCTGGCAGTTCAGCTCATTCATTTTCATTTTTTCTAGCTCATTCGAGCCCGGGGTTTTGAACTGGTAGGACGCGTTTCTCTCAAGCTCTTGGCACTTACTACATCCTGAGTTCTTCTGTAGTAGTTTCTCCCTCCAAGCCCGACTCGTCTTTTTCAGGATCAGTCATGGAAGGGCAGATAGTTGCTGATTGTGCAAATAGTCAAAATTCAGGCACTAATAAAAGGTGCAGACACGACGATGAAGGTGAAATGGATTTAGATGCCTTCCAAAATAATGCGACCACCCCATGTGAAAACTGCCATAAATTTGCGCTAATTCAGGAAGAAGAAAACAAATTAAACTTTGAATTACAATATCATCACAACATCAAAGAATGTTGCAAACGAAACATATACAGCGATGAATCCGCTACAATTGGGGAACACCTAGAACAAATAGAAAGGACCAGGCAAAGACTGGATCATTTAGCAGGTGAGCAGAATTTACCTAGCTGCAATAGGCCCCATAACTGTTTCTCAAATAGAGATAAAATCTTAAATGGGAAGATGTCAGATGAAATAAAAAATAAGAGGGAGGCGGATTTCACGTCCCCAGGTAGGAGGAAGACCGCAAAAAACAAACCCAATGTTAGCCCAAATAAAGTTAAAATAGAAATAAACAACAAATTTGCAGCATTAAACTGCGATGTAAATGAAAATCCAAATAATGAAGTAAGTGAAAAAATCCTGAAAAGGTACCACCCATCATGCTAAAATGTATAAAAGATTATAACAAAGTACTCGAGCTAATACATCAAAAATATGGAATCTCTAATAGCATTCTGGGAAACGGTTTTATTAAAATTTTCCCTGGTACAATAGAAATGCACAAAAACATTCAAGAATTATGTAAAAATATGAACCTAGAGTACTATGTCATCCCCCCTAAATTTCACAGACCTGTTAGGGTAGTATTAAAGGGACTCCCTCACGACTACATTGTTGAAAAACTTGAGGAGATTCTCAAAAACAAAGGTTTCACAGTTGTAAAGGCCATTAGACTTACGCAATTTAAGACATGTCGTCCCCTGCCTTTCATTATGGTTACAGTAAATAAAAATAACATTGTTGATCAAGTATATAAAATAGAAAACATCGAATACCCGGAAGTCACTGTAGAACAGTTCAGAGGAAGAAATATGATCACGCAGTGTTATAACTGCAATAATTTCGGACACAGAGCAGAGAACTGCGGCTTGAATGCG
>JAOUZG010030867.1:239142-256733 GCA_026289955.1 Argiope argentata | reverse complement strand
AAATGCAATGGCCCTCATCAAACCAGACAATGTAACATCAAGGAAAAAATTGAGAAGCCAAAGTGCATTAATTGTAATCAAGAGGGACACATCGCGGCCTATAGAGGGTGCCCAAATTTCTCTAAAGTACAAAATAAAAATAATTCAAATACCTTTCGACCCTCTACCATTAAACCAAACTTAACTTTTACCCAAACTTTGGGTAACCACCAACCACAACAGATGGCGCCACCTCTCCAGCCAAATGTAAACAAAAACAATGTTAGCAGTACCAGCGAAGTGGGAGAAATGACAGCTTGGATTGATGCTATAATGGAAATCAAGAAGCTTTTTAATGTAATCCTAAATCTTATTAGTGCAGTAAGAGAAATGAGTAAATATAATAGCCCATTAGAAAAAGTTTTTATACTTGCTAATGCAATTACTAAAACACATGTCAGCACTAGAGACTAGCTTTCACTGCTAGGTCACTCTCCTTAGTTTACTGGAAAGCAAATGGGATAAAACTTAAAATCAATGAGTTACGTTACTTTATTAATAAGTAAAACCCAGACGCTATCTTAATTCAAGAAACTGACCTGAGACCGAACCAAAAATTTTATCTAGCTAATTATGATATTTACTATAGCTATAGAACAAACCAAGACCCAGCTCACTCTAGTGGAGGGACAGCAACAGCCATTAAATCCACCATACCTCATTATCACCTAGTACCACCAAAGCTCATGTACACAGAAGCCTTAGTTATTGTAATTAAATTTAAAAACTTAGATCCAATCACACTAACTTCCATTTATATTCCACTATCGTCGGATGAATTATTGTTCACCTTCGATTTAGAGAATTTACTGCAGTGCAGCTCTAACCAAATAATCTGTGGCGATTTTAACGCGCATCATACATCATGGAACTGTAAAAACATCAGCAGACGTGGCACTACTCTAAGACATTTTGCTGACCAAATTGGCCTGGAAATTTTAGCTCATTCTGAGCCCACAAGATTCGGTCCTAATTCAGCATCCACAATGGATTTAGCCATAGTAAAATATTTCTTGTACGCTTATTTAATTGAATCACTACCAGAATTAAGCTCTGATCATAATCCTATAAAAGTAGACTTTTTCTTTAAATATAAATTACCTGAAAACAATAATCGTAGAATAAAATGGAATAACTACAAAAGTGATCTGGAAAAAGCAAATTTTAATTTTATATATATTGACACCCCAGAAAAAAAATTGACAAGCTTGCAGAGGAACTTGAATACGAAATGAATCAAGCTAAAATTAAAAATTCTTTCCCTCAAAAACCCAAAAAATACTTTGCACACCCAGATTTTAAAGTATGATTGCTGAAAGAAACAAGGTCAGAAGGTTGTATCAGAGAACAAGGAACCCATTACTAAAAACCATCCTTAACAAATTAAACAAAAACATTCAAATAATGGATGCTGAAATAGAAAGCAATAGTCTAGCAAACAAATTAATCAACATCAACACTATTGACGGAAATATTTGGGACGTTGTGCGCCCCTTTAAAAAGAAAAAAATCACCATTCCATCATTAACAGGAACAGCCAGTATTGCTAGAAATGATAAAGAAATTGCAAACTGCCTGGTGGAAAGTCTTGAGACACAATTTACACTTAATAAAATTGAAAATACTGAAATTGAAGACAAGGTAACAAACACAATTCAAAAATTCCACACCACACCAACACAAGGGAGTTCACAAATTCAACTACCGTCTGAACATGATATTGTTAAACAAATTAAAAACCTAAAGAGTTCAAAAGCGCCAGGAATTGATAATATCAATAACATGATGATCAAAAATCTCCCACTTAACGTTATTATTATTTTCACAATTCTAATTCAAAAAATTTTAGAAATTGGACACTTTCCCACACGTTGGAAAACAGCCACTGTGGTACCCATCTTAAAACCTGGTAAAGACCCACTAGCCTAAGCAGCTATCGTCCAATTTCTCTACTCCCCACGCTAAGTAAAATTACTGAAAGTGTTATTTTAAATAATCTAAATAATTTTCTAAATGATAAAAACATCTTGTGCCCAGAGCAGTTTGGATTTAGACCAAACCTGTCAACTACACATCAATTAGTAAGAGTCATAGAATACATAAATGAAGGTTTCTTAAATAAACAAAAAACAGGTACAGTTTTTCTAGATATTCAAAAAGCCTTTGACAGGGTTTGGCAGAATGAATTAATACACAAACTCATAAATTATAATCTTCCCCCCCCCACATCATTAAAATTATTATCTCCTATCCGAATAACAGAAAATTCCAAGTTAAAGTAAAAAACGAGTTTTCCGACGTCAAAACAATCAAAGATGGAGTTCCGCAAGGCTCAAAATTGGGACCAGTTTTGTTTTCATGTTACATCAACGACATCTCAAAATAGTTCAACACCCTACTTTGCTTATATGCCGATGACACTGCAATACTGGCTAAAAACAAAAATCCAAAATACATGCATATAGCACTAAATAGACACCTAGATGAAATTACCAAATGGATGAAGATCTGGAAAATTGAAATCAATCCAGCCAGAACAGAAGCAGTCGTCTTTCACAAAGGAAATAGCACGGTGAAATTTCCCAAAATTAAAATTAATAACCAGATTATTGAATGGTCTCAGGAGAGCAAATATTTAGGAGTCACGTTGGACTCAAAACTCACATTTAAATCTCATCTACTAAAACTCAGAAATAACTTCCGAGATTTTACTGCCTATTTGCGTCCAGTACTAATGTATGCAAGCCCGGCATGGGGACATGTAACCAAAACCAATATTAAAATAATCGAATCCCAATTTAATCTCACAATTAGAAAAATAGTTAACGCCAAATGGTATATGAGAAACACCGATATTAGGAAAGCATTAGACTACCCCTCTTTTAAAGAAATAGTTAAAAAATTAGCAACAAACATTTATTGCAAATTGATGCAAGCAATAATGAAGCAATTATCAATATCCCCAAATACAAAGCTGATCCTAAAACCAAGAAACGTGCTTCTTATTTAAACTCACTACCTTTTAATAACTTTTCTTCTAATAGATAAAAAATCCCCCCCCCCCTGATATCGGTGTGCACTCAGCCAGTTCCCAAAAATTGCTCCTAAAAATTGAAAAATCCTTCTCTACTTCATGCACAAGATCTCATGGTCAAATAAGCTCTAAAATCTCGGGCACTTAAATAGTATCACCTCAACAACCAACCAATACGCTTGCTTAAATTCAGTAACCAATGGGGATGCGCAGCTTGTGTAGATCTGCTCTCTGTTAGCATGTATCTCTCTCAGTCCATGTCATTCTAGCAACAGCAATGGAGACTCTCACATCACCAAGCCTGGAGGTAGCTCGGCAACGGGCAGGAACTCCGATAACCTTCTTCTATGGGTAACCTGGCAGTTAGTTGAGAGTTTTCCCTCAAAATAGAAGCGTTTTGCTGGACGAGAGGATTATTTTTCTTGCTTTTTATTAAGAAGCTGTGTTTATGTTTGCTGTTTGCATTGTATAATTTAGCTCGCTGTGATTTACTGTTTGCTGTGCTATACGATAGCTGTTTTGCTGTCTGTTTTATTGTGCGTAAGGCTTGCATTTACGCTGTGACTGTTGACTGATGTATTGTTTTTTTTATTTAAATTTTTCCTTTCTCAAACCATCCTGTAAATAGCTGTAGATAATTTTTTTGTAATGTCTTAAAATAAAGTCCATTCAATCCGAATCCGCTACGCTATATATAATAGGGCATTTCAGGATTAAATTTAATGCTAAATTTCAGCGGCATTATTAAGTTTATAGATATAATTGAGGTTCTAACCGATTCTGTTTATGTTTTACCCATTTTTGTCAAAGATTCAGGAATATTTAATGGCTGTTTCCTAGGACTTTTTTTTTATCAATTTGATGATTAATCACCCTTTCTAGGGGATTACACTTAGTCTTCAACTTAAGATCATCAGAGCGCATTTCGTTTAGTTAGTCTTCACAAAATGTATCGTATTGCTAAGAAGGCAAAAGATCTATTAGAATGTCAATGCACTGATGTAGAATGATTGAAGAGTGGATTAAAATATTTTTTTCGGCATTATTTTAAATTATACCATTTTACCATTATAAATATTAAAACCATTTTATTCTATGTCATAGTTTTTAAACATTAGCTTTTCACTTGCTATAAATTAGTTTATTAAAACCAAGTTGTCTAATTTTTATGAATTTTTCTATATTGATTTCCATGCAAATTCTTGCAATTCCTTTTTTTATAGAATAATTATTTATGCATTACTATTTATTAAACATCTTAGACAACGTTAATTTTTCCTTAAAAGATATTAATTTATGTTCTAAATTCGTAATATGTCCCTTTTCGTATGTAAGGGCAGTAATATACTTCTTAATACTATGAATGAAAATAGTTTTGTCTCATATCTGAGTGTTTTTCAAAAAAAAAATTGCGATTTGTCATGCTTTTTTAAGCCATTCTTTTGACTGGGCCTCATTTTGTGATATTTTATTTTACAGAAAAGTACGGTTTAACTTGATCCCTAATGTTTAATGATAGGTGAAGGTCATATATTTTAACACATGTATGCGTATATTTATTCTTAGCACTGACACTTAATATTTTTCTTCTATCTTCGTAGGATGAAACATTCAGGAGTTTTTTTAATCTTAATACTTTTTACGATAACATCAACAAAACTCAAACTCCAATTGACTGAGTCTATATCTCAGCTTTTTAAATAATAAATAAATAAATAAATACTGCAAAATAGTCATGTGCCGAAAACGAAAATAAAAAATAATTTTGAAAAAAAACTGAGGGCAACCGAAATTGACTTTGAAAAATGAGTTGAATTTTCTAGGTGTTTGCAACGGCTAACGCGTTTCATCTTTTTGAATAAAAACAATTTATTCGAGTTTTACGTGAATTTTGTTTTAGAAGAGTTTTATCTGATTACTTCTTATATTATTTCATGAATTAAATTGAAGGGGCCTCAAGGAAGGATTGAAAGTGTCTGATTGGAGAGAACATTACGGTTTTCTTGTTTTAAAATTATTTATGAAAATAAATTTGGAACAGAGTCTCATAGAATTACAATCTATTTCGTCACTATTAATGCAGTTGATAGACTAAAATCAAAGAACAGACTTTCAATAAGATGTGATTAAATAGCAAATTTCTAATTCATAGACATGTATGATTCTTTTATTAAAATCCAATTCTATTATCTTCATCTTGTTCTATAATATCTTTTATCACATTCTTAAACCTGATATGAGTTCTAAATAGGAATCTAATGAATTATGAAAACCTACGCAAAGTTACATATTCGAATCAACTGCGGAATTTTAGTTCAATAAAATCTTCCAATACCCATGCCATTTAATCTAATTCTGTTCTAACACGAGATTTTGTAAATCATTTTGTTCCTTATTATTAATAATTGAACTATTATTAATTGGAAATGAGGTAATACAGGAATTAGAGCATGAAAAACTTTTCGACATATTCTACAAATTTAATTCAAGAAAAATCATATTTTATGACATAAATTTCAAAATATTTAATTTTTTATAACGCCACTGAAGTTATAATAAGGGATTTGTTATAAGAGTAAATAAAAAAAAACGTTTATTTAAAATACTGGTAATTATACCATCTTCCACCAATCATCCGATAAAAGTTACGATTGGAAATTAAAGGAGAATATCGAATAATCAACTCAGTGACTCAATCCAACGAAATTTCTTTTATTCGTTGATTAAAAAGTAAAACTTGATTCGATTATTAATAAAGTAATATATTAATAATTTCATAAAAGGAAGCGTGGAATTTTTGAATTAATAAACAAAAAGGAAATTTAATAACGCAAATGTTTCATCTCATTGTTCAAGAACACAGATAAAATCTTTAAAAAATCCTGAAATGTCTTATGCACTTTTAACCGAATCAAAGCGTTCCTTTCTGAAACAGAACGCTGCATCTAATTATCGGAATTTATAACATTCTGCAAAAGTATTACGAAATCCACCTGTTATATTTTTCCTCTCTAAAGTTTCCGGAATTATATCGATGAAGTTTAAATCTCTGTGCGGCATTATTCATAAATAATTCATGCTAAAGATTTACACAAGTATCAGACAAACCGAGATTCGAAATCCTTTTACACTTTCTTTGATTCCATCACAATCCTATTGTTTGATATAGAAGAATTGGATGTTCATTATTTCAGTTATATTATAATCGAAGCTTGTATATTGGTCAATAAAATTGTTAAAGTATTCGTTCATTAAATAAAAGAAAGTTGTCAGGCTCTTTGGGAAGCAAATACTTAATGTTTTTCGTTAAACTAACCATACATTGGTTATTTAGTAAATTTTGGGGACGGTTTTTGTATTTATTATCTGAATTTATTCCATAATATATGAAAATCATGTCATTGAATTGATTATCCCTCTCTGGCGACTCTTGAAAAATGAGGAAGATTCCGGTTTTCTAGTTGAATCCCATCAGTCCTGTCTGGTATAGAAATGGTGTGGGGATTGCTTTCTCCAACAGATGAGACAGATAATTCCTTCTACGGAAGCGGTTGTACCTTGGCTGGTGATAGTTCTTTATATCCAAATATATTTCCGCCAATTCTCATATCTTCCGCCAGTTCAAAACACTCAAATGAATCTCAAGGCTTCAAATCTAAGCAGAGTATTCTTTAGTATTCATTTAAATGGATATGAATGAACGGAATCCATGTTTGCTTACACCTTTGTTAATTGGAATTTCTTCTGCACTTAAAATGTTATATTATTTAATTACTCAGTTACTCATCCTTCAACTGTTTCAGTGATTAATATTCCAAGCAAAAGTTCAAAAAATGATCTAATCTAATGATGTATCGCTAGAAATTCAATATCCTCTCCCAAAATGATAAAACGAGTTAAATATTTTAATATGCAGAAAATTCTTTAAGAATTATCAAGTAAACTTTCCAACTTAATGATTATTGATTTATGATCTTCTCAATTTGTCCACGTAAAAAGTTTAAAGATCGCGTTATTCAAAGGTATTCGGACCTCACTCAAGTGTAGACATTGATATCAACATTCTTTATTATTGAAAACAGGATTGAATAAATGGTAGAACACTTAATATTGTGTGGCAATGGTGAATTAGAATGAAATCTTTTATCAAATAATCCTTCATTGAAATATATTTGACTCATTTACTAAATTCTATTTTACATATTGACTAAGAGTATTAGCCATTTCGACAACTCAACGACATGCTAATTAACATTCAATGCATAAGGCTATTTAATATGGGATGCCATTTTTGATTTAAATTATTAGGGTTAAAATGTAAAAAGCTATTAATTTCGAAAAGTAAACACCTTTTAGATGAAATTTAATAAACGCATTTACTGGAAACCAAAATAAAAATAAACATAATAAAAGATTTTTAATTTACTATAAAGTTTAAAGTTAGTATAAGTCCAATTTAATATGTATTAATACCATTTACATCAAATATTTCTGATCAAGATATTGTATAATCAGTAAACAAACTTAAATTCTAATACTCTTGCTGTTGTATTTTTTATAATGCTTCTCATACTCTTTTTTCATTATATGAAATTCGATTAAAATGTTCTTATTTTTTCATGTATTTGATTTGATTGCGTCATTTTTCCTTCTGCGGTTTTATTTGTTTGTCTCATTCGGATAGCTTCCATCTGGTACGTTTTCAGAACCTCAGTAGAGAACCGTGCAATAGAAAGTAAAAGGCTGTGGGAAACGAATAAATGAGGAGTACATTCGGCTAATTGTCCATATTTTTGTTGTAATTTATTCATTTTATTATTTATAATGATCAGTAATATACAGGTCAACATAAACTTTTATCAATTTCACATAAAGACAAATTAATTCATTACCATGAAAAAGATGATTCATTAGTTTATTTGTGAAAAGCTTAAAGATCAAATGCATAGTCACTTTTAAAAAAACAGTATTCAAATAACGAAGAGTTTCGATTACAAGAAAAGACAGTAGTATTAAAAATATGTGCATTTAATTCGAATTTTGCAGACTAAAATAATTCTTAGTTTGCATGATTCGAAAAGATCCAATCGCATCCCTTGATGTCTCGCTTCCTTCTACCATAGCGGCATGGGCAGTTCCTTTGTCACGACTTACCTTTCATTTCATACATTTTTAATTGAAAACTTTTTCTAATTAAATGAAACTCTATAATTGGTATCAAACATTAAATTCATGACCTTTTTAGAGTGTTCACCAAAATCTGTGAAAAGAAGGACCTTCAAAATTTAAAGGTTGTTCTGCTCCTTATAATTAATTAACTGTTAATCACAAACCGTGCCATATTCTGCAAATTGTGAGGAGAATTGACTCACAAGTTATTATTTCAAGTAATCAATGCATCAATATGTCAAATATAACTGCAGAAAAATTATGTATAATTTCAAGCTTTTTTTCGAATCAAGAAAAATGCTCGGCTAAACTGCACAAGGAAGAAAGAAGAATAAATAAAAAGTTTGCGGGACAGTTTTAACAGAACCAGAATGAAAGTGATAATTGTAGAGCGGAAATTAAAAAAAGAACCCTGAAATAAAATCCAGACTAAAAAAAGATAGGAGATGAAAATTTGTTGACCCGTTTTAGCATCCAATTTATACACCTTTTCTACACTTTGTATAAAATTAACCAATGCATAGACCGTGCCGGTGAGTGTGCATATGCATGCAAATAAATACTATAATGCAAAGTAGCGATTTGGATAAATGAAATGTGCTAAGTATTCACAGGCACATTCCTAGCAGACATGATCTGCATCCAATTTTGATCTGAATCGGTTACAAATAAAAGTGCATTCAAATAAATTTCAGTATTTTTTTCTTATGCAGAACAAGAAAATATGGGAATTAAGTCTCAAGTAAAACGGACACAAAATAGCTAAATTCAATTATAAGTTTGGAATCAAAGATATTTTGTATACATTTAAAGAACAGTTTAAAAAAAAGATAAAAGGAAGAACCTATAGTCACAGAGGCAGATTTGGATCAACAATATAATTCATATTTAAAAAGGTAATGAATAGTTCATATCAAATTTTTCTAATCGAAATCAGTTCCAAAGATTTGATATATTATACAAGATACTAATACATTACATAATAGAAAGCCTGTTTTAAATTTGGTAATAATGGATATAACTTTAGAATCTTATATAGATAGTTTTATTTCTAGAAAAAGCTCTAGCGTGGTATTTATGAATCGAATCAAAATATGTTTTGTTAATCGATTAAATCTACTTTAATCTTAAGAATTTTTCTGACATCATCAAGGACGTTTATAACAATAAATAGCTCAGAAACTCAAATCTTGATTCCACCAAACAATTAGCTATTTTCTGTACACATTCCTGGATACTCAATTTCTATAATTATATGTTCATTTATTAATTTCATAGTATTTGTGTCAATTATGTGCTAGAACAGTGACCTATGGTAAGAATCATTCAAATATTTTTATAATCATGTTTAGAATGTGTATACAATACTATAACTAGAAGAATCAGAAAAAATAGATGAAAAGAATGATTAAGCAACGATGATGAGAATCTGCATTTAGAAATTCAACAAAAAAAATAGTGAAAATTCTGCACGAACGAATCATTCACTAAATGAAAATAGTGACGAAATTTTATGAGTGCCTGTCTCAAAGAGAAAACTCAATTCGAAGAGTGCACAAGTGTGAAATGAATGGTGGACGCTGAGGGAAATGATGGAAATGGAAATGATGGAAATGCATCGGTAAACACTTTAACGAAAAAAGTTAAAAACGACTACAATTCTGAAAAAGGCTGTCCGTCAGCTTGTACGAAAACAGCAATTAATTTCGGATTTCTCTATAACAAAAGAGAAGTGAGTCAAAAGTTCTAAACCTGTCCCTCGAAAAAAAATCTAATAAATACAGAATGTCTCTTGAAGAAAATAAATGGAAATATTTTAATTATGATAAAGACTTTTTTCTGGATTCCTTAGATTTTGTGATAAGAAGAATTCTTTCAGTAAACAAAAATAATACAGAAAACAAGAATTATCTTTTCTGTTTTGATTTTTCACAAGAAAACGAGGAACACAATGATAACATGATCAAAACTTCAAAGGATTTACAAAATGAACCTATTATAACTGAAGATTCCAGTGATTGCGAGAAAATGGATGCCAACGAGGAAGAATCAATCCCTTCCATAAAAGACGACATCGCAGCAGCAGGACCTTCAAGAATACGACCCCAAAAGAAAAAATTCCTTTGCGACATCTGCTCTAAATTTTTTGCATCGGAATGTAAAGTTAAAAATCATTATGCATTACATCCTGGCGACAAGCCCTTCGAATGCAGAAATTGTAAAAAATTATTTTCTCATAAAGGAAACTTCAATAGACATTACAGAATACACTCTAGCGAAAAGCCCTTTGTGTGTGATGTATGTCAAAACGCATTTGCTGAAGGCTCATCTCTTAGAAAACACATTCGGACTCATACCGGGGAGAAACCTTACAAATGCCCCGTTTGCGGAAAGGGGTTCACTCAAAACAGCAGTTATCAAAAGCATCTCAGGACAGTGCATAATGGAAATTAATGAGAAAATTCCAGAGTTAAATCTTTTGCTCTAGTATGAAACTATTTCTCATTCTCTATGACTGAAATAGTTTTAACTCAAATATTACTCTTTTATTTTTAAAACTTTTGTAAGAATTCTACAAATTTGACAAAGTTTCCTGATGATAGGTTTTATTTTTCTGTTATCAGTTTTTTTCATTTTACCTGATTCAGTTTTTAAAAAAGTGCAAGATTTTAAGTCTAAAACATTTACATCTATATGTATATGATTACTAAAAATATTCCGTCTTTATTAAGTATTCCAGTGCTGATATGTGTTAATGTATATGCTCGTTTATATCTTCAACAATGAAGAATATATCTTCATTTCTTCATTCTTGCTTCAAAATAAAAATATTCTAAAAGTCAATGATATTGGCAATTTCCTTTCTAGCTTATTGAAAGATTTGAGCAAAAATTTCCTGAATAACTTGTTCTTGTCCTTATGATATCACGGATATCTTTGGGTTCAAATGGACTGACGATCGATCAACAACCACAGTAATTTGCTTTGATTGTGTAACGCTTTAATTTTAAATTATTATTATGCTTCATAAAAAATATTACTTCTTGTCAAAATATTTTTTTAATTTAACTATCATCAACCAAATATTGTTTTTATATCAGTGTGGAACGTTAAGGGAAACTAAAAAATATCTTTTAACTCTATTGACGAATTTCACAAATAATTTTTGTTCTATCTTCACGTGCTTGATATTTTAAATGTGTTTTGTGAAGGCTGAAATAAATATTTTTGTTTTACATATATAAATGCAATGTCTCTGTGTTAATTTTTCCTTTTTTAGAAACATTTTTGGACCTCTTTTATCAAATAAAATAATCTTAAAACCAGTTTAATTGGAAATATGAGAATGTTTTTCCTGGAGGAATGTTTTCGAAACATTTATCAGAACTTCAGTCAAAGAAAATAAGGAAAATTTTAGCTTTTTTTGCAATTATACACTTTTTAAAATATTACAGCAAGAAACTGATTGTTACATCATCATAAAGTAAATTTTGCTCTTTCTAATAGCAACTTTGGTGACGCTTTTTTTGTCTTAATTACAAACCAAATCCTAAAAATATATTGTAAGCATATTTTGAAGCATTATATTTCATTCATTAAATGTGAATGAATTTTTTATTGTTGGTTCTAATATTTCAGTCAAGTTTATGCATTCCTGATAATTAGCAAAAAAAGATATGTAGGCTCAATTTTAAATGTTGAGTATTTATCAATGTAAAATACGCCTTTAATCAAATTTTTTAAATGCTGCATTTTTAATAATTCGGGTTTTGATTTGAAATAAAACACCGAAAATTAAAGAAAGTACCTATAGCAAGAACGGAAGGAAGAACAATTCTAATACAGTAATATAAATTAAATATATAACCAAATTTTTCATTTATAACTTATTTTACTTGTAAATCGTACAGATAAAGTTACCAGAAATATTGCATTGGAGTCTTTGGTAAACATAAATTCTAGTATATCAATAGATCCCCTCACCACAAATGATACATAAAACTGAACATGAAGTAAAAAGAAATTGCTCTTTGCTGGATTTATCGATGAATGAAATTTTTGTATATAACGAAATCAGAAATTTTCCGTTTAATCAAATTTTTCTTAATTTTAGATTACAAATGAGCACGCGTATAAATTGAAATAATTTTTCAATCTTAGTAAAAGAAGTAAAACTGGTAAAAAATTGTTTTTTAATTATAAATTTATTTAATCAAAGACTTTGTACTTTAAAAACATATTTTTTTGATTTTATTATTTTAAAATACAATAATTGAAATAATCCGTTTGAATCTTTAAAACTTTCATTTGTTTGATTATTTAAATTATTTAACTCCCCCATCTTACAAAATATATTACTTTTAAAATTTCTGAGAAAAAGTACAATTAACTAAACTCTTTTCTATCTGCATTTTCAATTGTTTATTCAAACACTGAAGAAAATTTAGGGTTTCCAAACCTAATAATTAAGTAGTAAGTAATTTTTATTGTAAAGCTTTCAAATAAAATACATTTATTACTTGGTTAACAATTGTCATGAATATTGGGTCGATTTAAATTGGGGTGGTATGAAATTTCAAAGTTAATTCTATAAATCTGTGAGAAATAAAGTTAAACTTAAGACGTTCATAATTTCATCGAAAGAAACCCTCGGTAACTTTTTTGATTAAAGATACTTCATGATATAGAAAATGAATTCAATAATACAATTTAATTAATATAATTATATTAATTAAATTTAACTTTAATTTTATATGGAAAGTAATAATACGAATGTAAGGTTATGAATATAAATTGCTACTAACACAGAACTCTAATATTTACGAGATACCGACAATGGTTCAATACGTTCAAGCATAGTAAGATGCATCAAATCTACAACGGAAATTAGAAGGCATGAAAATGAATTTCTTTATGTATACTCTTAAAATCAGCGTTAGTTCTAGACTTCTTTAATTTGTTTAATCCTAGTGACTCCTACAAAAGAGAGAGTAAGAGCAACTAAAAAAGTGTCAATGCGAAGGAGCCCATCCCCATCATGAAGTCAGCTAATCCTGTGACAAAACTATCGGAAATAAATCCCAAGTAGAGAAATTTTGATACTGATTTTTATCCTAAATAATTTCTAGTGAAAAACAACATTGGTGACCATAATGGAACACACGCCCTTAATTTGTAATGTTAGTAAAAATAATTGTTTTGGAAAACCAATCTCATTCACCATTATCGATTTCACAAAGGTGAAAAGCAGTTTGTGTGTGCAAAAAGACGTTTTGCTCACAATTGTGATCTCTTAGTGCATGCCTGGATCCACAGAGCAGAAATACCTATTAAGTGCATCGTTTGCAGATAAAAAAATCAAGAACAACGGTGAATGCGGTACCCATCAAAGGAGAATGCATAAATGAACTTAATTACAGGAATGGTTCTTTTGTTCAAAAAGGAAACCACAGCCGAATTCTTTTTGGACAAGTTGTAAACTTAATTGAGAGGTAAATAAATTTATTTTTTAAAATTATTATATGAGTTCATCTTTTTTAATTGAGCATATTTCCTGATATAAAACTTCCATTTTATTTTTTCTTCAATTGATGACGGGTTAACTAGAGTTTCAAGTGTTCAGTAACGGTTACTTGAGTTTAACCCCTTAACTGGTTTATTTTCCTTACTATCTAATAAGATGGCACCTTCTATTTTGGAAATATTTTCTTATTTAGATTTAAATGGAAATCAATGGAATCGTTGTCTTATCCACGTATTTGAAATCATTTTACTATTGAATTATAATTATTATGAATGATTTATTTTTTGTTTGCAACTATCAAAATTCGATAAATCGATCCACGTACGGCGTAAAAAATGAATATCATATTTCGGAATATCAGGCAAAGGGCTCTAGTGCCTTCTTCAACAAATGAAACATTCAAAATTTATTTATCATTGATTATATTTTAACAAAACATGAGTTACGAAAATAAAATCTCATTTTACATTCTGAAATAGCTTTCGTTGTTGCATCTATTTCACCTTTTTTTATAAATTTCTGATAACTCGTTTTTTTTTCAGTTGGAAATTAATGGCTTGATACCTGTGCCAGATTTTCTAAAATACAGTGACTTATTGTGAGAATCAACCTTGCTTCTTTTGTAAGAACGATGGCAATGTATATTCATGAATGAAGACAGAAATTTCAGGTGAAACGCACCATGAGGCTAAAAAACAAATCTACGGGAAATTCGAAAGATAATTCTCTGCCTTTAAGTCAAGTTGTCCAACAAAACGATAACAATAAATCCAAGTTGATAAATTTGTCGAGGTTTCGAAATAAAGAAGAAAAAACTTTCTTATGTCTTCTTCAAAATTAAACAGAAAGGGTGACTTTAGGACAGAATTCAGGTGATGAAGAACTAAGAAGTCCTCCTGATATTTTTTGTTTTCACCCCATCCCTAATGATGGCACTCCAAAGCAAAGAAAACGGATCTTTTACAGCTTCTGCCGAAAATGCTGGAAACTGTTTTATATCTGAAAATGGCCAACGCGAATTTAATAAAAATCAACAGTTTTCACCAGATCAAAGGATATTGAATTAAAAAAACGAAGTAGATCAGGTGTATCAAACCTGATACCTATAACAGCTGGTGAAGAATGTAAAATGACACTTGAATATATCAAATGGCAGAATCTAACTACGGATAAAAATATTTTTATGGACTCCTTGATACGTGTTATCAACAAAACTCTTTCAGCTAATATAATAAGTTCTGGAACTATGAATTGGATTGTAAAAAGAAGAAAAAATATTCACTGTTTATTTCACTTTGTTCCCTTAAAAAACTTCTAAAAATTAAAATTCTTTTTTTATTTTCATTGATGAATTTTACGGAGAATTCATTTTGTCGTTTGGTTGGTCTCGCTAGTGCACCCACGGTATCAGAGTGAGCACCCTGGTGTCTACCTACCTCGAGGTTCCATTCCACAGTTTCGTTCAAGACTGACATTTGTAGCAGGTCGTATGTGATCAGCCAATCAGGTTAAATATTCGAAGAGACCGTAGAATCTATGATTCAGTTTTACGAATTATTTACTTATAGTTATAAAATTTTTATGCGCATGTATTAAAATATAAATAAGTAATTCATTAAAAAAATTACAGTGAAATATTATTTTTAAAAAAATTAATCTTACATAATTTTTTAATTTCAAAATATTCTAAGTTACTTAATTTTATATATTTTTAAATAATAAATTATCTAATTTTTTTTATTACCTAATATAAATATATTTGGGTCAAAACTGAGTATGATTTAGTAATTCCAATTCAGTACTTACTTTTTAGAAATAATTTCATCACTCTTACTTAATATTCATCGGAATTTTGGTTTTTCGGAATTTAAATTGATATTTAACTGCCTGAAAAAACTAGAAATATAAAATGATATAAAATGCATAAACTATTTCCATTTAACATTTAACTTGAACCTTTCTTATCTATTTTTTTTAAATGTCTTCAAAAACTAAGATATTTGAAATATTATGAAAATTATTAAACCTAATTGAGCATCATTTGGAAAAAAATCATTAAAACGTGCTTTTACTTCTCTAATCCCTTTAAATACTCATTCCATTAAATAATATATCATATAAAACTATTTTGAATGTAAGCATATATTTTGACTGGAAAACAATAATAATAAAATTTCCTGATTCCGTTCTCTTTTTTTTCCCACTTCTGATTCAATTGATCACTAAGCGTTATTCCAGATTAATAGAATTTCGGCTTATGGAATAGCAGCATTACATAGGGAATTTTGATTTAGAGCATTACTGTTAACACTTGTGTACAGCAGACCATCCAACCAACAATGAAAGTTGCAATATCAATAGAACTGTAAACACAATGTGAAGGGGTTTTTTTCATTCTAGTACATGTTGAAAAAAAATTTAGCGTCAGAGAACTACGAACCTTCAAAGTTCATAGGAGCAGTTTTAATTTATTGTTTTTAAATGATGAGTTAAACAGTTTTAAAGCAAGAAACACATTAAGTTCAATCGAATCAGATAATTTCAATCATTCTTCGATGCTCCTGCAATTTAATTCATGAAGTAAAACTCCGATAAATTGTTTTCATTCAGAAAGCCGAAGCTTGCAAGATATTACAAACACCTAGGAAAGAAAACACCATTTTCGAAGGCAATTTCAGTTTCTCTTAGTGTTTTTTAGAAAATTATATGTATTTTCTTTTTCTCTCATGCATATGACTATTTTGCAATGTTTATTATTTAAAAAGCTGAGATATTGACTCAAACAATTGGAATTTGAGCTTTGATGATGTTATTGTAATGGATAGTAAGAAAAAAATGTCGCTTGAATACTTCAAACTACGAAGATAGAAGAAAAAGACCCAAAATCTGTAGTTTGTTGTTCTAAGAGTAAATTATACGCAGTCAGGAATTAAAAAAATTGACCTTCACCTATTATTCAACATAAGCGATCAAAGGAAATCGTATTTTTCTATAAAATATAATTTCACACAATGATGCCCAGCTAAAAGAATGCTTTTTAAAAGCAAGACAATCCGGAATTTTTTTTCAAAAGCAGTCAAATATGAGACAAATTCAAATTAAAGTTCAAAGGAAACAAAAACTCTATTAATTGATAGCATTAAAAATATGTTTCTGCCCTTACATAAGAAAAGAGGTTTATTTTAAGAAATAAGAGTAAAAAAATCAGTGAATTGAGATGCAACTGACAGTGGACAAAGTACTTAAGAAAAACTTATGATTAAAAAAATAAGTGGAATGGATTTTGGAAAAAAAAAGAAATAATAGCGATTTGTATGGAAATTAATGCTGAAAAATGCATTAAAATAGAGAACTTGGCTTCAATAAATAAAATTATTGGAAGCCAAAAGTTATTGTTTAATAACTATAATATTATATAAAATGGTTTTAGTATTTATAAAGATGCATGGGTATGTGGTAAACTAATGCAAAAATAAATTTTTTAATGCACACTTAAATCATTTTTGAGCAGTGCAGTAACATTTTAAAAGACCGTCTATCTTTCTAGCAACACGATACTTTTTGTCAAGACCAATTCAACGGAATACACTCTCATGGTCTTGTTTTAACTTGAAGCTGATTATGTGTACTCCCCCGAAATAAGTTATTAGTTAGCAAATAGATAGAGAAGTTTTCTAGGAAAGAGCCATTAAATATTCACGAATTTTTCACAAAACTATTTAGGCAGCAACATAGACAGAAACAGTTAGAATCGTAATTAATTCTACAAACTTACAATAAATGTTAATAATGCCCATGAAATTAATTAAAATGATTATAAATTTT
>JAOUZG010030867.1:223278-238742 GCA_026289955.1 Argiope argentata | reverse complement strand
AAATGATTATAAATTTTAAAATGAAAATTTATAATCATTTTAATTAAAAAGAAACTAAAATTTAGCTTCGGAAAAAGGTCCTTGACTATTTACCCGTCTTCGGTCAAACAAAGAGTTCCAAAATGCAAATGGAATTTGAAAATCTATTCTTTCCACTGTCCGTAACATCTAAACATAAGTATGACATATTCGGGGAGTGAAAAGCGTATTGCTTCCAGTAATTAATATATGATGCCTAAGGCAGTTAAACGATTTCAAAAAAAAATTAGGAGAACATTTAGAGAGAAAATTATTAGAGAGAAAATAATCGCAAGATACATTTTCAAATCGAAAACTTAGAACATAAATAATCGGAGAAAATTCAGCGAGAAAAAAATTGTGAAATCCGTAATTCTTATTTACAAAAACTGTATTATTCTCAAACAGAAAGTGTAATTTCTGATTTTCAGATATATATCAAGATTATACCATATCACTGAGATTTATGTTGACTTTATATAGTCTCAAAGTCTACGGGATTTACCTTCAGAAATTAGAAAATACGTTTAACATTACGATTGTCTAAAATATTCCAAAAAATGTATGAAACTTTATTAGCCAACTTGTATAATAAAATCAAAATAAAATATAACATTTGAAGAGTGTTGTTATTTGCATAAATAGGAATCTAATGATTTGAATAGCTTATAAAATACATTGGGTTTCATTTGGCCGTATTAAAGCTCCAAGCACTAAAAATTATTTTATAAAAACTGTTATTTTGGGGCCAATTTTATACTTTTGGCCTTGAATCAGATGTTGAAAAAAATGCTCGAGATGACACCAACTTTCCTAAACTTTTATACCAATGTCATACGCGCTTGATATAGATAATACTGATTTATACTTTGGGAGGGTGGAGTATTTGTGAATAATTTTAGGTTGTTAAGGCCTTTTTTAAACTGATTTTGCATATTAAAAATGGTAAATTCACAGAAAACATTTTTTCTTTGATAAATAATCGGATTTTGCTGCTATTCATTGGAGCTTCTCTGATTTTTTCTTGCATCACATCAGCTGTTTGGGAGTTTCATTGTCTTTCAACTGTTTTCAAACAATCGGATCCCAATAGAAGGTGTTTAAGATATATTTTCAACTTTAATTTTCAGCATGTAATTCGTTAGTGATACAGCTAACACACACACAAATCCCTCGAATCTTAAAAAAACTGTATTGAGAACTATTCTTTTAAGTAATGTTTAGTTTCTTCTCAGCCATTTTCAAAGTTGACAAATTGAAAGAAAAAATTGTTTCTGAATTGGATATTTATTGTGCTTCAACTTTATATTGGACATTCGTGCTTTAACTACCTGCCAGCTATTGATCGTGTCCTTCTTACTACTTTCATCAAGAAATGATCACTAAAGCAATCATCAAAAATATCATTCTGTATTTCCTATAAAAATGTTCATTTTCATTGTTTCCAATTGCCAGTTTCCTTGTTCTGTCTGCTTTACAATTTCTGAAGCTACTTTACAATAAATGCTCTATTTTTGTCTGTACGTGAGTGTATCTATGCTATAATATTGTATGCAATATAAACTAATTAAGATAAGTCTACAAAATTGAATATAATTTCGTTTTTGACGAGGAAAAGAAGAAACTCGATGAGAATGTTTTAAAAAGTAAAACTTTTTAACTAAAGAAAAAAATGTTTTAAAAATTATTTTCTTAATACTATGTATTCATTAGTTATACAAGTTTTTTTAGAATGTTAGTTAGTTTTTAAAGTTATGTTTGTTTGTTTAATTTCTTTCATTGGATTAATTTTTAGCATTGAAATTCAAATTGCATTGGCAAAGAATTTCATTAAGACCTTTTAAATGCACAATTATAAAAACAGATGTAAGACTATTAAAATAATAAGTCAATAATATCTCAGCCTATTGGATGCTTAATATTTTCTTATGGGAATCATAATCAGGAGGCGATTCATGAAAAATTTAATTGAAAGTACAATTGTACCAGATGTTTCAATTTTTAATATTGTTTTTACATCCACCATCAAAGTAAAATACCTTCAAGCAGTCACCAATTTGCTCTATTTCTTTTATTGTAATCCCTTACAGTTAATTTTTCCTTTTTTTCTTCTTCTGTGAATCTTAAAAGCATCACTAAAATTCTTAAAAGTATTATTCAAAATTATAAAAGTATCATTCGATCATTCTTAAAATTATTACTCAAAATCATAAAAATATCACTAAAAATCATAAAACTATTACTAATTCAATCTTTAAAGTATCACTCAATCAATCTTAAAAATATCACTAAAAATCTTAAAATTAACATTCAAAATTATGCGTATCACTCAATCAATTTTAAAAGTATCAATTATATTTCAATGAATTCACAGCATATTTTTAAAGAAGAAATTGGCAAAAATTAGAGGCACATAAATTTTAGTTAAGAATATTATTCAGGATTTTTCATGTGTTTTGAATAGCACCTAAAGTTCCGATTAATATGCCATAGCTTAAAAGAGAGCACAGTGCAGTTACAAGTAATGGTTTATCAATGCGATAGACCCTCCACAAGGTCAAAAAGGCTTCTTGCACGAAATGTCGCCGGATATATATCTTCAATTGACTATAATTCTGAGGATACCATTAAGGCAAATAATGGATTGTATCTCTTGCAGTCTTTGCAGCTTCATTCAGGAGAGCAGCAGGTACAAACGTCATCAACAACAAAACGAAGCTATGCCCTGTCGAAACGGCCATATATATGCGTGTTGAAAAATCACTTTCGGGTGAGAAAGAAAAAATGTAACAACTCCAGAATAAGTTAACCATGTTTATTGTTACATCGAGAAACACGGGAAAACAAAGAAAAGCATCAGCAAACTGTATCGTCCTGAAGATCCCATCATAAGTGGTCAGTATAGTCTTGCAATCTTTGAAAGAAACTGAAGCTTTAAAATTTGAAATAAATTCACAAAGATATATTCTTAAATGCCAAGATGTAAAACAATAGAAAGATGGAAAGCTGACATTGATAGTTTCATGAATTATCACAGTTACAAAACTGAAGATATTATTCAGGCTTAAAAACAATTGTTTATAGTCTTCGGAGAAAAATAAAGATTCACTTAATTTTGTTGCATTCGCACATGAAGATTAGTACTATACAATATAATTTCAAGAAGGACGATTAAAACAAATGTGTACAGACAGAATATTCGAATACAAACCACTAATATTCTTCCTCTTTCTGAAAATGGCAACATTTTGGAGATTCGCAATAGTTTTTTGAGCAGCAATAAAATGTTATTCCTGTTTCGAAAAACAACAACAAACTTGAAAATCGGGAGACACGTAGTGGCAATAACAGATAAATTATCCTTTATTCCTAATCTCACAATCAGAGCTTTGAATAAGAAAAAGAACAACAAGAATGAATAAAACAAAAACACCGTAATTTTAAATATAGACATTGCTTTCTTGTTTTTGCAAACGGTACAAGGAAATGTGCAAGTGCTCCTTCCACTCAAGTGAAAGATGAATAAAATGGGCTTAAACGTTTGTTCCAACCAGTATTCTGAGATACGCATGATAAAGATTCGATTCTTAGTTTTTATGTTAATGCAAATAAAAGCGTATTCTTAAAATATTCCTCAGGAGCTTCTTAAAGACTAGATCACCTTTGAATTTTGTTAGAAAGTTTTGTCGCGCTTAAAGTAAAACAAGGCATGCAGTGACAAATTTAGAACAGCATATGGACAGAAAATTACCAACTTAAAATTCGTATAACAAAAATTATAAAAGAATTCAATCCATAAAATCATGATTTATTCTATCATTTTTGAGACACGATACATTTAAAATCGATTATATTGAAAGGTATATTGAAGAAATAATATTAAGTATAAAAAGCATTAAAAAGTTTATTAAATATAGCAAATCATGATGAAATGGAAAATTAATGGAAATGAAAATTTATATCTTCTAAAAGTATTATTTTTGAAAAAAATTGTTTTGGCATGGAATTTATTAAATTCTACTAATATAAGTACAAATCATTAATGCTTTTATTTTTAATTACAAATTTTTAGGGAACATCTTATATGCTAGACAGATTAATTTCAATAGGAAATGCTTTTGTGATTTAAGTAAATTAAAAAAAATGTTTTGTCGAAAATGAAGAACGGCACATGAATTTAAAAAAAAATTAAATTTCATGTTACGAAAATCATAAAAGAAATCAAGGCCCAAAATCCTGATTAATTCTATTGCTTTCTAGAAATGATAGAAGTATTACAACGCGCTTTCTGATGGATTACTAGATAATTGAACGAATGCATTTCCCATCAAATTTCAATAACAGTACTTTCCCTAATTTCCTTTTTTCAAATTAAATCTTTGATTTCCTTTTCTTTATTGTTAAAATTGCAAGCGATATTTCAGGAAAATCTTTTTTACTTTAGTTAATATTTTTAATTGCAAATTCACATTAAAAAGTAGACATGAATAACTTTTGATAAAAAATATATGTGTGTGGAGCATGGAATTGACAGAAAAATGAGAGTTAAAAAGTTCATTATCAATAATTTGATTGCAATGTTTTCAAACTCCTCTATATAAATAAAAATGAATAGCCAAATGTGTTGGTAAGTGCAAAACTCGAGAACTTCTCGACTAATTCCATCCATCCATTCGTTCCATCTGTAATTCGTGCTTTATGCCCCCCCCACAATTGCAGATTCGGAGTTTCAGAGGCCTGAGGCGCAATTCAATTTGAGGCCTCCCTCCCCTCCAGTTATATTTATAGTATGCACTTTTTTATACATATTTTTCACTATGTTAAGCTCTGTATCCGATTTTTTTTGTGTTAGAAAAAGAACGGGGGGGGGGACCTAGGTACATAAAATTGAAAATTAAAATGCATTTTTTTTTTCATTTTACTTGGCAGTATTTAAAAGGATGATGAAGTTCAGGGTGTGTTAAGGCTGTTTTTAATAATTTAGGTGCTATTTTGTGCCATAGTTACACAATATTTTTCAGAGATACATTCCGAAAATTTCATAATACACTAAATCAATTATTATAAATTGGAGCTGTTTTTCTCTTTTGGGAATAAAAATATTTTGGTTTTGTTTTAAAGCTTTATCAGAATCAGCTCATATTTTATTTTGTCGTTTAAAATTACAAGTTGTTGAATCTTCTGGTCCATTCTCAGATCGCTCATTAATTTCTTCGATTTCGCATTTTGCTTCGGCTCACTTATCGGCCTTTCCATGTGCTTATTCTGTTTTAATTTGTTCATCTGTCTTTTTAGTTTTGCATTCAATTCCATTTCTCACGTCAATTTCTTCGAATTCATTTTCAACTTCAGCTTGTTCAGTGATTTTTTCTTGTGCACATTTTGTTTCAGTACGCTCATTTATCTTTTCAAATATGCATTCTTGTTCAACTCTCTCATTAATTTGTTAGAGTTCATATTCTATTACAGCTTGCCCAACGTTTTTTTTCATGTAAATTTTCAATTTCAATCGGCTTATAGATTCTTTTAAGTACACATGCTGTATCAAGTCGCTCAACTGCTCTTTATGTCTCATTTTCTAATTTAGCTCGTATTTCAAACGTTATAACACATTTATAGAGTAAATTTTTATGTCGTTCTGCATATTCTTTTTCTTTTTTTGCCCTTTTGCGTTTTGAAGCTCCCGATTCAAACTTTCTTTTCTGTAGCATGGCTAGGCAGGAATTAAAAAATTAATCGCATAAAAAGTATTAGCTGGACTTTTGACGATTTTTCCGAGTTGAAAAATTTCCCACTTCAGTTGATGATGATGTCGTGTCCGCTTTTTACCGTGGGAAGAGGGGTGCAGTAGCTTTTGAGGGTATGAACCCCTGAGCACCCGAGGGCAGAAGTCTGACTTCTAGCTCAAATGAAGATGAAACACACACACATACGCTTGCACAGCCCCTTTTTACAGGGAGGCACATTCACACATCTCACAGATAGCACACACAGAAGAAAAACCATGCCCGAACCGGGACTAGAACCCGGGACCTCCAGAACGCCAGGCAGACGCGCTACCTCTGTGCCAGCAAGCCGGCCCCACTTCAGTTAAGAGTAGAAAGTAACCAGTTTATTTCATCTTTTTGAGCACTACCAATGACTAACGATTCGTATTGTAAATGAGTCCTGTTTTTAACCTTCAAATGTGCCCAAAAATATAAAGCCACGATTACAATATTTTCAAAAATACGAAATTAGAAACGAAAATTTATTAAAAAATTATATGCTTATCATTCTTCACATAGGTCAAAGGTCAAACACAGAAATGAATTCCTTTCCACGACACAAATCAAAGTCAATATTTTTCAAACGTGAAACACTAAATATCTAACAGGATGTTTTGGAGAAACTAACCTCCTTCAGCAAAGATCTTCTAACCAAGGTCTCTAACTAAAATAAGTCCTATATCCTAATATACAAACATTCATTGCTTTGAAAGCCATTCCTGTGCTTCATAGGATCCGAGTGTGCAGGTGGGTGTAATATGCTATCTATCTCTTTAGTTTCGTACAAGATAAAATATGCAAAATGGCCTCTCCACTCGAGGTTGACTTTTTACTTTCATTCTCAGAATAGTTGGTTTTTACTGATACTGCATGATTCTTTGAATGTGATAGATGAAGCGAGAGTGGTAATAGTAGAGTGTAAAAATAAAAGGTTTTATTAAAAATTATCCTTTTTTTAAATTTAAATTATTATTTTAAAACTAAATTTTGAGGCCTTTTTAATTTATGAGGCCTGAGGCGGGCGCCTGTTTGGAAATCCGTCTCACCCCCCCCCCCCCCAAAAAAAAAACGCCCCACCAATTTTACAATTGAAAAAACCAAAAATTTTCTTGGTTAGACGAAGGCAGATATTCCCATATCATAATCATAGAATTTCGTTCCACTGCAAAATGTTTTATCTAAACATCGTCTGTGATAAAAATTGCTAAAAACGATTTATCTCGTTATTGCAGCCTCTGCAAATGCTTCATATTACAGGATGTTCAGCATCGAGTCTGTTGTTTCAAAATCTCCAGGATTCTGTAATCTAGTATACCGTGTCTAATGCTTGAGGTACTTTTATAGGAAATAGTGAACCTTTCTTTCGTTTCAGTTCTCTTTTAGGATATTGTCGGTTGCTTTAGCTGGTGCAGCTGCACAGATTGCATTCAAACATTTTCTTGGAAATCGGCAAATATTTAGATAATAAACAGTGTATTTTCCAAAAGTCATTTGTATTGTTTTATTCTTAAAATATGAACATAAATTTTACGATAAACTGACAAACAGTTTTATAAAGGGAAAGGAAACACTAGTATGAGAGATCTAATGTAATAATAATCGTTTGCCCATTGTAAAATATTTTACGCTATTTACCGATAATGGTCTCAATATAAATTGATTCATAAGTGTACACCTTTTCCGCATATCTCTCTCCAACATTCATTTCCTCTGTAAGCAGAAATCTTATCATTGCTGGGATTCGAAACCCCATTACAACGAGGTTCCCGTAAAGAAATCGCAGAGATATCTGCGAATTTCAGGAAGGTAATAGCGCCATCTATCGTGTTTATTCCTACATTTATCAGATATACTTGTATTTAATTATTGGAAGTTCCCTGTATATATATATATATATATATATATATATATATATATATATATATATATATATATATTGGAATTAGCAACTTGGAACTAATATTTTGAAAACTTATTAAACTTTTAATAAATGACAAATTTAACATAAATTTTTTTTTTGTTTTCTCTAAAATTTATCTTCCAAATATTATCGTTCGAACGATTCCAAAAATTCAAATAATTATCATTTCAAGAATTAATTTTAAGGCTTATACATTTTTTTATTTTTTTTCCAAAAAATTTAGTGGAAATAATTCAAACTTATTTTAAAGTAAATTGTTACATTGTTTAAAATGCAGATCTTGGAGTCTCGTAGTATCTTTATTAATATTTCCTCTTTTATATTTTCCCCATTTTTAAACGTCTGAATATAACGTTTCGGATTACTTTGTCAAGTTGAGTGAATTCAAAGTAAGGATTCTATTGATAAAAGTTTTGTAGCTTTAACCTTTTAGTTAAGATTTGGTTTCGAAGCCTAAGGTAATCTAAAATTGCTCAAAAGCTATTTGTCTTTCTTGTGATATAAATAAATGCATAAAAATGTAGAGATAAAATGACGAAACGTTAAGACAATTTTACGGGACAATGTATTTTTTAAGAACATTTTAGTGAACTTTTTATGCCGAAACGATTGAATGCTGATGTCAGAAAATATTTCGTACATTTATTAACGAAATATCATCGGCAGAAATGTCTTCATGATCCCGAATCTAGTATATAAATAATACGGAAGCCTCAATTTTGCAGGTGATTCTAGGATTAAATAAAATTGTAGCAGAAATAAACAAACAGTGATACGAAAAATACTTATAAATTAATGGTGGATTTTATACTATTAAAACCCCTTTGTGTGTTCAGTGCATACAACACGAATTTATTGGAGCTTTATCGGATTCTAATATTCATCGAACCGCTTTGTTAATTTCAATTTGTAAATAAAATATTCCGGCTTTCTGGTTCAGAGGTAGGGCGTCTTTCTCGTGTTCTGTGAGTCTCGGTTCGGGCGTGGTTGTTCTTCTGTGTTCTATCTGTGAGATGTGCGAATATGCCCCCTGTAAAAAGGGGATGTGCAAGCGTTTGTGTGTCTGCTTCATCCTCATATGATCTAGAAGTCAGACTTCTGCCTTCGAGTGCTCAGGGGTCCATACCCTCAGAAGCTACTGCATCCCTCTTGCCGTGGGAAAAAGCGAACACGACATCATCATAAGTAACATATATTGTTACAAAAAATATTAAAAGAAAGAAATATTAAGAATCTGAATTCAGGAATATCTTTTGAAGTACCTTTTGTTAAATTAGATATCTCCTAAGTTAAAATTCAACTTCAAACTTAGCTGCCAAATTTTATTTACCTTCATTCATTTGACCAAGGTTTATTTGTACATAAACCAAGCAAACACAAACCCATTCATCCATGTTAACAGAACGGGAACCAAAATGAATTTTCAGCTATTTGTATCTAACAATCTGTATATGTAAAATATAATCATGACGAATCAGAAAAATATAATTCACGCGATAGCTCTATAATAAATATTGTTTAAAAATTATTTATTAGTTTTGAATGCCCAAACTTTTCTTGAAGGATTGGAAAAATAATAAAATAATTGTATCGCTAAGAATTTAGATAAACACACTTTTAACAGAAAATAAAAAAAAGAAAATATTATGTCAGGAGAAGGTGGATACAATTCCTGAAGAGATGGTAGCTTTAATAATAACTCGTTGATAGGATTAAGATTCAAACAACTAATTTCACTTATTGCATTTCAAAATAGTAAGAGCAAAGCACAATAACTCTGGAACAAAGATCGTTGACTAAATACACTTACTATGAAAAGAAAAACTAGCTTTCAGCTTAGTGCGAGATTTGCTTTTTATAAGACAAGAAATTTATTCCGGTTTTTACGCGTGTTAATCTGTAATCTGAAAGGGAGAAAAAATGTGTTTAGCATTTATTACCTTGTTGTATTCAAAAATTTTATTTAATATAAAATCCATAAAAGCACAATCTATTTTAGCATTTTTCTAATTCTTGTATTATTAGTCATTCTTAGTATCCATTTTATTGTCTGGAAGTAATGGATACTACTGATTTCAAGATAATTTATCTTGCCTTTGTCTCGGTAGATATTTTTCAAAGAAATTTTTTATTAATCACACATTCTTTTATGGTAGCTTATATGGTTGTTCAAAAATTCGTTTACCCATCTATTTCTAGTTTTATGCATTTTCTTCGTTTACGGTCTATGCTTTTAACAATTCCAGTTATATCACAAGAAGGAATGAGATAAGAAAATGAACGGTCATTGTTTCAATGCATTTTCCACCTCTGCTTCATTGGAAGTCAAACCCTGATTTTGAAAAAGGAATCATCTGATAAATTTATTTTACCTTGAATACTACTCTACTTTTAAAATAAAACGGTGCATCTTTTTTTAATAATTATCAATAAAGAAAAATTGACTGAGATATTAGAATCAGCAATGAAAAGGAACTTACTTTTATTTCATGAGGGAAATATAATGTTTCAAAATAAGCTAACAATATTTTTTAAAGAATGATTTAAATTTTATTAAATTAGATTTGATACGAACTAATTAGTTAGATTAGTTAGATTTGATACGAGCTAATTATTACTTTTTAAAAATCTCAATTCCTTTATCGATCCGAATCTGCTTATCAAATTATACGATGATCTTAAATTCTTTTTTATGACTCGTCTCTAACGTTTTATGGTTTATGTTTGAATCGAATCTTCTACTCGATTTCATCTATCTTGTTTCTATTGTTTTTTAGATTTATTTCATTTATATCCTTGTGTTTCGTGAGAACAGAGACAATGCATTTGCAATCCAGTTTTGCAAGGGATTGAAACAAAAATTTGATGCACAACATGTCTTTTTGGAGTTTATTTGAAAGCACATACCAAACAGATATGGTTTTATACAAATGGTTACGCTTTTGAATCATAGTATAAATTTGCATACATATGCACAAAAAACATCTGGTCAATTCATTAATTTCGTTCAAAATTAACGGATGGATGCTAAAAGAAAACACTAGATTTTATCCTTCAAAGCTCTTTATGTCTTTGTCGTCATGGAGTTTACAAGCAAAAGGACATGGATGCAAACAAAATACCTGAGGATAAATTTCCTTCAAATTTTAAAGAATTTAAGAACGCTGGTTGTTTTTTTACTCTAAGCTTTAGAAATTGACTCTTTCGAATGATTTTTAGCAATTTAAGCGTTTAAATGTTAGAGGATATGAAATAATATGTACAAAAGGGATCATTGCACATAATCAAAGAATGAGAAGGATCTCTCACATCTGACATTTGCGTGTCATTATTTGTTTGGGACTTACTAGCCACCTTTGGAGAGCAGTGTTTTCAACGGAAATAATGGTAGTCTTTCTTTTCAAATAAATTTCATATGCTTCATTTCATGTTTATGATTATCTTCAGAATATATCTCTAAGCATCAAAAAGTGATAGACTTCAAAGGAGTGTCAGTTCTGTTCAATATTAATTGAACTATTTATTATCATCATACACCATAATGTATGTAAAATTATATAGGTCGTTACAGTTATCTGTTTACACATTCCAAGCTGATGTAATTTACTTTTTTATGCGACAAGTAAACTACATTGATACTTAACTGTTTTCTTATTCCTTAGCGTAAATTAAATGTAAGAAAATCGCACATTTTAATAATTGAGAAACACTGTAAAGGTTTTTTAATTTAATAAACAATTAAATCTTATATAGTAAATTAAAAAATATTTTTAAATATTTCCAAAATTTGGAAAAATTCCCATAACAATTGTACTTTTATCGTGAAAAATATAATCTATTAAAATATTAACTGGAATACCATTAAATATTTCTATCATATTTTTTGAAGTAACCAAAGAAAAATAATCCTATTGAATGTAATTTCTTAATATTTAATAAAAATTTAAAATATATATCTATACATTTCGAAATGCGCTTTCTCCCTTTCCTAAGTATATATGTTTAATTTTTTTTAAAAAAATTCTTTATCTAACAGTGACACACACACAAACATACATTTTAATACAACAGAATTCTTTATGATCATCATACGACATTTATGAAATTAATACAGTCGTCTCAACTTTATCAGTTATTCAACAGCATTTTGAAATTGTATGCTAAAAAGTTAAGAGGAAATCAGCAGTTTAAGAAATGGATTGTCTGAGGTCTTTTTGCAATCCTATGTATTGATTTAAAATTAATACGGAATTATTAAACCATTTGGATGCTGAAGTCATAACTGGCAACCTTGTATGGCAATCTGTAGAAATGAAATGCTTCTTGACTTTTCCTTAAAATATTAAAAAGCAAGAACATACTTCTGTACTTTTGAACTGTTGACAGTAAGATGTATTCCTTAAAGGTACTGAAGTTGGTTGAAAGTTTTCACCTTATTTTAAGTTAGTTCCAAAAATTCTCAAATTAAAAATATAAATCAAAATGATCAGTAGTTACACGTCTATCAAAACTTAATTTAACCTTCATAATTGTCTTGCATCTCTGTTTAATATCCCATACTTACTTAGCATTTAGAATATTTGATTAGTATGATTAATAATCTATCGAACACATTCTTGTAGACTGGGAAAAAACTGTGCTAGATAGATACTAGCATGTATAAATATGTGTATGTATAATCGATTACCCCCCTCCCTTCTATAGTTGCAGCATAGTAAAGACAAATTTTATCCAATCTATTAATGACCGTATTTTTTATTGATTTTTTTATTTTCTCTCGGTCCTTATACCTAACAATCCTTCATGTTCAATCTGATCAGTGTAAAATATCTTAGAGGTAAATCATTATAAATCTGAATTGAACAAGTTCATATCGAAAATAGAAAGAAAACGGAATCGTGTCTCTAGAGTCATAAGGAGCATAAACTCAACAATCTCATATTGAGCATATTATAACAAAATATTTTTTAACACAATCTCATTGAATTTCAAACCATTCCATAGCCACTAGTGCAGTTTAAAGCAAAAAAAAAAATTAATAAAATGTATATTCCTATTTCACTGAATCTACACTTTTATTTAGAAATATTATCCATGGAATTTCATCTTTTTTTATGATAATTTTTTTCACATTCTTAAACCCCGCATGAGTTGTGAATGTTTAAAGGATTCATGAAAATATACTAAAAATAAGAAATTGAAAACTGGCCGAAATATGCCGAAAAGAATGTAGTCTAAAAACACATATCATCATCCATTATCGATTACACACTGGCGATAAACTTTTCGTGTGCATGGTCTGTAATAAACGATTTGATAATGAGGTTCATTTCAATGTACATGTTTGGATGTGCACTGGAGAAAAGCCTTATAAATGTCGAGCTTGTGAGGAGTCTTTCCCAAACAGCAGCGATTGCAAAAAGGCATCACAGACGTAAGGAAGAGTGAAATTAATAAAATTTCAAAAGCAAAAAATTATTTTTACACCATATTAAAATTCGAATAATAGAAATTGAAAGATAAAAACTTTAAATGCATAAATGTATGTTTTACAAATTTTTTAAAAATTAAACTTATTTAATTGTAATGTGTTTCGTTTGTGAAATGAATCCCATACCATTTTCAGTTTTATGAGCTTTGTATCTCATATTTTAACATTGTTAAAGGTCAAGAATTTGTGATTCATCTTAATTTTTTTGTGTTAAATTTTTTTCAGTATAAGGCATTTTTTAAAAATTAAAATTTCAAAGTTTTAAAATTGTTGCATTGCCATTAAGTTTTGAATCATGTGATACTAAAAATTATTTCAATAACACCTTTTTTATTACTGCTGCCCATTCCTGTAATACAAATCCATGTATAAGGATAAAGACAAAAACTGAGGAAATATCATTGCAAAATAAACTGGACAATATGTGGCTATTAAATTATTAAAGGTTATATATCCCAAAGATTTTGAAGTTAAAACCCTTTGATTAATGATGCTGTGAAAACCCTATTAGATAAAATGTTGAAAAAAACCTTTATTTACCATCTATTCAAATGAACCATCTGTCCCAAAACGGTATTAGTAAAATAAAAATATAAAGAGAAATAAATAAGAAAGAGAAATAACAATTCTTGATTGCAGATAAATTCTTAATTTTATAATAATGTTGATTAAAAAATCCAATTTCCCTTTTTCTTATGTGAAGTAGCTTTAATAATGTGTTCGAAGCTGTGAAGCTTTTTAAGGATATTTTTAAAAATTTAATTCGTTTATGAGACAAATTTTTGCAATTGTTTTCTGAACAGTTGTCCAGTAAAAATATTTTTTAATTAGCGTTGTAATTACTGCTTACCATTTTAGAAGATAAATCGATCCAAATATAATTAAAAATATTAATAAATTATTAGTATTAAGCTTTTAAGCAGAGTGTATTTTAATATTCATAAGTTCAAGAATATATTTTCCAAGTACAAGTCGCATCTATACATGTTATACTTAAAATTGAAAAATATATTTGGATGTGAAGAGCTGTTCCTCAAAAATATTTCATATGACAAAAGGTAAAATCAACCTACAATAACAGAGGTTGGTTTGAATCAACCAAAGAATTAATATTTAAAAGAGTAATGAATAGATCATATCAAATTTTTCTAATCGAAATCTGTTTCCAGGTTTTGATTCAAGCAGATATTAATAATTCCAGCTCATTTCATTTACTAAGATAATACAAGACAATACTAATGCATTACATAAAAAAGCCATTTTAAATTGGATATATTGGACATAACATTAGAATCTTATGTGAATAGTTTTATTTGAAAAAATGGTTCTATCATGCTATTTATGAATCGAATCAAAATATATTTTGTTAATCGATTAAATATACTTTAATCGTAACACTTCAAGAGAATTTTATGACATCATCAATGACGTCTATAACAATAAATAGCTCAGAAACTCAAATATTGATTCTGTCAAACTATTAACTATTTTCTGTACATGTTGAAGAGGACGCACTTTTACATCTAGAAGAATCAAAGAAAATAGATGAAAAGAATGTTTACGCAAAAGTTACTATTAAGGATCATCCGTATGACATAGATGTAAATCTGCATTCAGAAGTTCTACAAAGTAATAACGAAAATTCTGCTCGAAGGAAATATCGCTAAAGGAAAAAATTCACGAAGTTTTGTTAGTGCTTGACTGAAGGTGAAATGAATGGTGGACGATGAAGCGAATTATGAAAATGCATCGGTAAACGCTTCACTGAAAAAGGTTAAAGACGACTAGAATTCTGAAAATGACTCATATTCAGCTTGTACAAAATTAGCATTTGCAACGGATCTCTCTCTCTAGGAGCTAAGAAGGGTGAGTAGAAAGTTCTAAACATATCCTCATTAAAAGAACTTCCAATAAATAAAGAATGTCTGTTGAAGAAAATAAATGGAAATCTTTTAATCACGATAAAGATTTTCTTCTGGATTCCTTAGATTTTGTGATTAGAAGAATTCTTCCAGTAAACAAAAATATTCCAGAAAACAAGAACTGTCTTTTCAATTCTGATTTTTCACTAGGATATGAGGAACCGAACGATAACATGATCGAATCTTCAGAGGATTTACAAATGGAGGATATTCCAACTAAAAATGCTTCCGAAGGGTCCATTGAATGTGACAAAATGGTTGCCAACGAGGAAGAATCAATCTCTTCCATGAAAGATGACATTGCAGTAGCAGGACCTTCAAGAATTCGACCCCATAAGAAAAAA